>CM073777.1:12405720-12608220 GCA_037158775.1 Hetaerina titia | reverse complement strand
ATAAACATTTGATATTAGGACCATAAAATCTATTTTCTATTACCAAACTGTTTTGCGTTCATTTCCAGGCAACCGTATTCCTTTTGATCTTAGATAGAATTGATTTCCTAGTAACCGAACAATTTTGTTACTGGGTAACGAGTTACGTGCAACCGTGAGAATTTCGGATACCTATATGAAAAAATAAAATTTTAATGTAACCAAATGATAGGGTTATTTTCATAGGGATGTGATGAAACCGCTAGAAAGCACGTTTCATGTTCAAAGGGAAACATACCAAAAACAGTGGAACGAATGCTCAGACGTGAATTTGCGGAAATATTTAAATTTGACTCAATGCAGTGGAATCCGGAGTACTTGCTAATTGTTTTTCGTAGAAATAGAATTGAATGAGAGAGAATATTGATTGGATATGCAGAGATGGACCACATGCACGTTATGTTTGTGGTTAGTCGACTTGCATGCGTCCCCCAGGCATCGGGTTAATTTTTCTGTAAAACCCATCGCTTCTTCAGGACCGTTTATTTCCGTCTCCTTCCGAATACTCAGTAAAACTCAGTTAATAAAGAAGTAAAAATACGTAGGTAGTGCTCTTGAATATTTTGGTCGTATTTAGCGACAGTATACGAGGAAATTCTTTCACATCACCGAGGTATATTTCTGGGTAGATAGGGCAGTATAATATCGTAGAATCTAAGAGAGGGGGGTGAATTTCAATTTTAAATCTAAGAATATAGTTTCTATGACATTTCCTACCCGAAAAAAGGTAGTGACGTGAGGGGTGTTTGCTTATTTGAGAAATTTAACGGAAAAATTTAACTTTCGAGTATCAACAAAAGTTTCTGAAGTGTGTTATAAACCATTGCTTAAAATTGTAAAACTAATAAAGGATATCTTGAGATACACTGTACGATCTATTCAATTTGAGACTATCACAAATGTATTCTTACAAAAAAGGCTAAATGGAGGTTCAAAGAAAACCGGCTCTTAACAAAGAGTAATGGCAAATAGGACAGTGTTTTATAAATTATAAATATTGAATGTTTTGCATTACTACGTAAGACATGTCTCATTTCGCCGATTTACTGCATTTTTTTAATATTTTGCGCAATAGTGCAAAGATTTTACACCTTACATGATGCATTTTTCCGATTCGTAATTGCTACCTCGCTCCATTGTAATCACATTAAAAATATGAAAACGGGACAGCTGCCAAGTGAAATTATTTTCTTAAGGTAGAATATGCACAGACATTAATTATCTCTCCTATTCCCTCATCTCCAAATTATGTTGCGTTTCTTAAGTTCTTCCGTTAAATGTTCTCCGGTATTAATAAGTAAACATTTCAGAATTTTGGCTCTTGGTTTGGGTAGTACCCACATCTCCAGATTAGTGACCTTTTCACTCAATAATTCGGATGAGAAAATAAATTCATTCTTCTAGATTTTGATGGTGTTTCAATAATTTATACCAATTTCTGAGAAATGATGCAGTGCGAGTATTTTTTTAACTTCTTAAGAAACTACAAGCAAACAACTAGATAGCCAAGATTACGGTCTTGGCTATCTTGTTTTCATTGATTCACGACCGTAGCTACGTTCATTGTACGTTTACAAGGAAACAACAGATTGAAGTTCCTGCATAAATTGGAAGGAGGTCTCTTAAGCAGTGATGTTGAAAATGTGTTATTACACCCAATGCACTTCGGTAGGCGTGATCATGTTAATGTGGTTAGAGAGATTAAGTGTAGGACAGATAGATTTAAGATGTAATTTTTTCCACGAACAAAGGAATTATAATAACATTGTTCGACCGCGGTAGCATCATGCTCGGGTAAAATTATTCTGGTGTGTATTCACCCCCTGCTACAAACACTAGCGGTGACTTGCAGGGTATATAAACTAATAAAACATTTTCTTGGGAACACCATGAACGGGAACAGGAACTTGGAAACACCATGGGAACCTGTAACGCCATAAGATGCATAAGATTGAAGAACTGGTTCAGCTGACCAGTAAATTATCACGACTGAAAATAACGCGCTGGCACACAAAACTTTGCCCAAAATGATTTTGAGTTACTCGTAGAATTACCGCTTTATTTCAGAGTTTAATTTGGCGATTCAGGAACCAAATATTACGATTAATCCTTCGTTCTTGCTTCACCCACCCCCTTCAGCTCCAATCCACAATCCAAGAGCCACTCCACTCGCAGTCACTTCCGGATTAATCCGCATGATAATAAAAAGAATTCGAAGTAAAAACAAAAGGGAAGAGCGGAGACAGCCCTTCCCCACCACGCTATGTCCACAAGCAGCTTTATTCACTCGTGTTAGTGCGCGAACACATTCACACCCTTATCGCCACCGACATATTAAGCTACCACGTACGCAGCTGTGCTATTTTATGCATATTTCTCTTCGCCTTACCTCTTTTGTTAGCCTAAACCACACGCCTTCTTCCCCTCCCTCGTCGGATGGCCAGGGAAGTGATTGTTTGCTGTCGGCTTTGGCCATGGTTGTCTGCCGTTCCCCGCGGCTTTTGTCACGCTGGTTTTATTTCTTGGTCACGCCATGCCATGTAGCTGCTATATCGCTGCCATAGGTTTTAATTTGAAATTTTAAGCCGTGTAGTTGTCTCTTCTAAAGTTGGTGACGGATAGCCGCTCACGCCATTTCCACCCATCGCTGTAGGAACTACATCGTGTCTAAGCATTCTAAACATGGCACGTAGTTGCCTGACATGAACGTCGTCTAGTGCCACAAAAAATTCCTGTACATATCCGTATTTTTAAGCGGAATGCTTTGTTTGGAGAATGTCAGAATGATTAGACTGAGGTTAGCGATAATTAGACTCGATGTTTTCAGAAGTGTGAATGAAGGCATAATACGTCCCTTATCGATATTTTTGAATCATGATACCGTTACAAAAATGTGGATAATATATGTACCTTTTTATGATTTCTCTTGACTGGTGGATTGAAAAAGATACTTTTATTTACACCAAACCTCCCACGTCTAGCGACTACTCGTAAAATGTTTCATACTAGCCCGAGGCAGAATGGTCGGCGATTAAAGATTTTATATTTGATTTGATATATATTCTTTGTCCATCAGTTCTCTTTCTTTCAGTCTCTTACACTCTGTGCTGCATGAATTCCGCCCGGTCTGCTAGGGACGACAAACGTACCACTCCGTTGAAAGAAAACATAAAATATCTTTGGTTTGGAATAAAGATGCTTCAATTTTCAAGGATCGGTTTTTCTGAGTAGAGCCAAGTCAAAATATTTCTTTATTTATAAGGTGGGAATTTCTTTAGGTAGCACAGCGGGTAGACGGAAAATTTTAATTAGCAACAAGTCTTGTTTTCTTGTGACTTCTTATCATTTGGATATCATCCATTTTTCATTGCTGTGATGACTAAGAAAGCCACGACATAATTTCTGATTGTGCATAAAAATAACCCAAATATCTCCTGAGGAAATCAGAGAAAGCCCCTACACGTGTTAGTTTCCTTGTAACTTTCTCTGTCACACTCCCGACTTCCATTGGATTTCTAATACCAGTCCAATTTGAATTCTTTCAGCAAAGACAGCAAAGATCTTATCTCGGTATTTAATTAATGCGTCATGTGGTTATTCCACCACATGACGCATCAATTAAATACCGAGATAAGATCTTTGCTGTCTTTCTTTTCTTTTTAGTGCAGTTCTTTTTCGTGACCACGAAGATGCTTCTAGTTATTGAAGAAAAAAAATTAATAATAATGAATATTATCCGTAAATTCCAAGAATGATTGGCAACAAAAGTTGTGGAACAGATCAGAGCTGATATTGATATTTAAATTTAAGACAAAAAAGATACAGCTTATGAAAGAGAAAATTTATAGGAAAGGGAGTTAAATAGGGTGAGGTGATTCAGGTTATATTTTCGTTCCAATACAATTCAAATCTGCGAAAAATTGATGCATTTAAGCCGCTTATTATTTTTATTAGAACCTTATTGGAGAGCATTAGAAACATATTAGTTAAATATTCAAATGCAAGTTAAATATTCATATTGCAATTTTATCTGTGTAATTTGACTCGGGAATTTATCGTTGATTTCATTAAATCTTTACTCTCATTTAGATCTCATTGTTTAGTTTCTTGGCTATGGCAAATGATTCGTGACATTAAAATGCCTTTTGGCAACGTCCTAAGGAATTATTCCCGTTTTACTCATTGCTCGGGAATTTTATCGCCTGTTGCCGTTCACAAGGCTACAAAGGGATCTCTTTGTTACCAATTTGATGGTTTCTCATTAAAGGCTGCAGGATATAATGGTCCTCTTGCAATGGTAAGCATTTTGTTGCCCGGGAGGACATCACAGCCCATGCTCCGCAGAAGTCGGCGATTAAATGCCACAACCACTCGCGCAGGCAACCGCGACCTGATGACTCCAGCTTTGGGGTTATAAATCCTGCCTCCAGGTTGCAAATGCCTCTTAACCGGCTTAGGTAACATTGTTGCGAGCACATTATGTGTCATTTTACTGAAAAATTTCCGCGAAACTTTCCAGGAGAAGCCTTCTGGATAAGGTTTATTTTTGTGCTTGGTAATCCACTTCTAATAAATTTGATATCATGTATAGTGAATAATATATTAAGCTTAGTTTTGTACGGTGCGGCAACTCGGTCATTAGAGCAAGATGATAGATAGATAGATAGATAGATAGATAGATAGATAGATAAACGTCTTTATTCTGGGCGAAATTGAGACCTTCAGGTCCCCTCTTCCATTTAACCCATCGTCAGATAATGTTATAAAGAACATAGCAAACATGTACAAGAATACAAATAATAAAATAGAGATGGTAAACACAATTACAAGAGATATTAATAGCATATACAAGTGTAAACAAAGCGATAGTTGATACATCAGAAATAAATTTGAACAAAATATATTAACATTAAAGAAAAACAAGATACATGAGGGAAACATAAATAACATAAAATAAATAATTAATATAATAATAATAAAAGAAAAATAAATAAATTAAAAAATAATGATAAAAATAATAATAAAATAAAGATTACTTTTGAAATACTTGATGAAATAAGAAATTACTTTTGAGTCGTTAAGAGTTCAAAAGAAAGGAAGAACGTAAGAAATAAAGGTGGTCAGGTTCCTGTGTAGAAGGATGAGATGAATTACGGTAAGGAGGAAATTTGCTAGGAGTTGTTTTGTTTGAGCAGTAGCTCTTTAGTGAGTTTTTTCTTGAATATTTTAAGTGAGCGGCAATTCTTAATGTCAGTAGGTAAGGAGTTCCAAAGTCTACAGGCTGTAATGTGGAAAGAGTTACTATAGATTTCTGTCCTGTGTTTAGGTATTAAATAGAGATGTTTTCTCCGTGTATTGGCATCATGCACACTGTTAATCGGAGTGAAGTTACAAGATAAGTATTGAGGGATTTCATAGTTTATGATTTGGTAGAGAAGCAAAAGGATGTGCATATTCCGTCTAGGCTTGAGTTGTAACCATTTAAGTTCGCGGTAATACTCAGAGACGTGGTCGCTTTTCTGAAGGTTAAAGATGAATCTCACACAAGCATTTTGTGCACGCTGGAGTTTAAGGGATAGCTCAACTGATAAATCTTGATATACTGAGTCGCAATAGTCAAAATGAGGAAATAATTGTCTGCGTCAAGTCTGGATTAATTGTTTGCGTAGGGAAAATGATAGTAGGCTTTTGATATTTTTGAGGGAGTGAAGACAACAGTAAATGGTTTTACAAGTTTTAATAACATGCTCAGTCCAAGTTAATGTTTCGTGGAGAACTATTCCAAGATTCTTTACTGTTTTCTGGTAAGGAATGATGGAGTCAGGTAGTTGAAGTGGTGGAATCTCGGTGTAACTAAGAGTTGAGAGGAGTCGTGAATGCCCAACAATGATCGCTTGGCTCTTCTTTGGATTAATTTTAAGAAAATTAAGTGTACTCCAGTTTGAGAGAGAGTCCAGGTCAGAGTTTATATGTTCTATCACGGTAGGAAGATCATAAGTGGAAGAATGGAGATAGATTTGTAAGTCGTCAGCGTACAAGTGATATTTGCAGTATTTAAGTTGAGTGGATATATCATTAATATAGAGGGAGAAAAGTAGAGGTCCAAGTATGGATCCCTGAGGAACACCACGTGTTACTTCAATCCATTCTGAGGAAGATGAGGTGGTGCTAACCTTTTGAAAACGGTCGTTGAGATAGGATTTGAACCAAGACAGGGCAGTAGGGGAGAAATTCAGTGTGCGAAGTTTTGTAATAAGTATGTCTTTTTCAACAGAATCGAAGGCTTTACTGAAGTCGAGAAGACCCATAATAATTACCAGTCTTTTGTCCATGGCGTATCTAATATCGTCCGTGACTTTAATTAGTGCTGTGGTGGTGCTATGAGATTTACGAAAACCGGATTGCAGAGGATTAAAGGAATTGGCATCTCTAAGAAACTGTGAGATCTGCTCGTGTACCAATTTCTCAAGAGCTTTGGATAGTGTAGGCAAGAGACTAATAGGTCTGTATTCGGACAGATCAGAGGAAAGATTTTTCTTCGGAATGGGGCGAACAAGAGCCCTTTTCCATTGAGAAGGAAATTTATTTTGCATAAGGGACCAGTTGAATATGTGTGTAATAAATGGCAAAAGTATGTGAATTAATTTCTTTATTAAAAATATCGGAATTTCATCTGAAGCTTGTGCTTTAGATTTAATATTCCAAAGTGCATGGAGTACCTGTGTCTGGGTGACAGTAGAAAAGCAAAAAGGATTAGTTGAATAGCTCGGACTTTGTTGAAGGAGTTTTTTGATGTATGCTTGTTTAGTGTCATCTTGAAGTGGAGGAGTTATGAATTGTTTGTTGAGTGTGTTAAGGCATACGGAAGACGGGATTTCCATGGCTTTGATTTTCCCAACACCAAAGGCTCTGAGATTGCTCCACAGTTCGGCGGAAGATTGTTTGAAGCCATTAGAAGAATGAAGAAATCTAATTTTAGCGTTTCTGATGAACTGTTTGGTCTTGTTTCTGAGGGATTTGAAATGTTGCAGTGAGCTCGTGTCCTTGGCTTTACGAAAGGCCCGTAGTGCAGAATCACGTCTGGCCATCATGCGTTTTATGTCCGTGGTAAGCCAGGGAGTTTGAGGTTTAGAAATTCGCTTGGTGATGAGGGGGGCATGTGTGTTGATTAGAACAGAAAGGAGAGAATTGAGGTGATGGACCTTGTCATCAATATCACTTAGATGCTCAATCGTGAACCATGGGAGAGTTGAGGCATCAGCCAAAAGCATCTCGTCATTGATATTTTTAAAATCACGGTATGTAATGTATCTCTGTTTGAACTGAGGGCATTTAACGGAATAAGCAATATATATGAGATCGTGGTAGGAGATTCCAGGAGCCGGTAGTTGACCATGTAGTATCAGTTCCTCAGGGAAGTGTTATCGGACCGTTACTATTCTTGATTTTTGTTAACGATCTGAACCGCAAAGTGAAAAGTAAGATAAGGATGCTCGCGGATGACACAGCGATTTATCGGGAGATATCTGGGGATGAGGATCGTTTAATTCTAGCACGTGATTTAAATAGCATTAATGAATGGTGTTCAAAATGGGGATTGCCTTTAAATCTTAATAAATGTTAGGTGGCAAATTTCTTTAAAAGATCCACGGGATTAGTTTACAAATTAGCTGGAGTTGACCTTGAAGTAGTTGATTCGGTGAAATACCTAGGTGTTACATTCACTAAAGACTTAACTTGGGGGACCCATATACGTAAAGTCTGCGGGCAAGCATATAAAAAATTAGGATTTATTAGACGCATTGTCGGTAGAAGTGACTCCAAGGTCAAGGAACGTTGTTATCACGCTCTTGTAAGGCCCCATTTAGAATATGCATGTAGCGTATGGGATCCGTGTGAAAAAGGCCTCATTCGGGAAATTGAGAAGGTCCAACGCTGGGCAGCTCGTTTCGTGGAAAACTGTTACGATAAAACGAAAAGCGTCACTGAAATGCTTATGGAGTTGGGATGGGAATCATTGGAAGAAAGACGACTCAATGCTAGGTTAAACTTACTAAATAAATTCGGATCCGCATGTTTCAGCACCGAGGTCTCGAAAATTATTCGCTCTCCAACATATATAGGTCGCTTGGATCATGTGTACAAAATTCGGGAAATAGATGCCAGGACTAGCAGACTCAAGGACTCCTTCTTCCCACGGACAATACGGGATAACAACTCTAGGGTTACACTCGGAGATAACAAAAATGCCACTTGCCACCCTCCGCGTCTAGGTAACAATTAGTTGAACTCAATTGCATGCACTTTCACTAGCCTCCTGTGTGTTGTGTCAGAACCCTTCCCGCATGCCCGAGCGTCTTTACGAACTTCATGCTCCACCCTTCCATCCCTTGTCCCTCTCCGCGGGTGTGCCCTCCTCCCACCTGCAGCGTTGGGCCGGATTCCTCACCTTGGGTGGGAGAGAGTTTTGTGTGGAACGCTCTTGTGGTGGTGGTGTTTCGCCTGGCTACTTGCTGTAAGCTAGCTGGCACGTTCGTGATGGGTTTCTTGCTGCATCCTAGGGTGGAATTATTTGTTGTAGTAAGCGTATGTACTTGCATGCTTTTGGAGTGAGGATAGGTAGATGTGTGGTTGCATGCGCGTCGAATGATGGGGTGTTGCAATGAATGTGTGCTCTGTTGTGGATTGGGGTTTGCATGTGTGTGTTGGTTTTGAATGCGGTGTTTCTTTTTTCCTTTTTCTTTTTTCCTTTTTTTGGGTGGTGGCCTACACACCCCCCGCCACACGCCCTTGCGGCGGCTTGCGGGGTATTATGTAGATGTAGATGTAGATTTTATCAGGGTTTGCGGCGAAGGCTAAATCAATTAATGATGAAGAGTTAGGGGTGTGATGAGTGGGTTTAAGTGTGAGCATATGTAGTCCCAGTGAATTAAGCGAGTTTCTAAGATATGTGGAGTCGTGGCTTGTGGTAAGCATATTGGCATTAAAATCACCTACTGTGATAACATGATTGAATCCATGAATATTTCTGGAAATTACGTCTTCAATATCGGAGAGGTGGCCGATTTTTGGAGGTCGATAAACTACGCACAAGAGAATTTTTTCTGATGTAAGGTTAAGCTCAAGTAAGAGGAATTCAGGTCGCTTGCAGTAGTTAGTCACTTTTATCAACAACTTTGCAGGTGATGTCTTTTCTGACATAGACACAAACACCACCACCTCCTTTACCTATGCGATCACTCCGAAAAAGATTATAACCGGAAATTTCCACAGCTGAGGACAGGATAATAGGTTTCAGCCATGTTTCGGTAATAGCAATGGCATGTATTTTAGTGAGGGGTAAAATAGATCGAAGTTCGTCAATATGAGCAGTAAGGCTTTGCGCATTAATGTAGATTACTTGTAGTGAGCGTGGAAAACAGTTGAATTTTTTTGTTAGAAATTCCTGTGTGCTAACATAGGGGTCTGTGGTTTGACTAGTTGTTGCAGTGGAGAGGGAAGTAGTTAGTTGGGAGCTAGCGGGGAAAAATTCTTCAGCAAGTGGGTTCAGGGATGAGCTAATGTGGTGACTGGATGGGTTAAAGATAACAGCGTAAGGATTAAGGCTAGGAGGGCAATTAGCAGAGGGCCTAGCAGCGGGGGGTGACGGAGTGTCCGGGAGAGAAAGGAAGCTTGGCATCGCAGTAGGAGGTGAGCAGGTAAGAGAGTTAAGTGAGGGAGAGGGAAAAGAAGAGGGGTTAGTAATGCACGGCAAGTATGTTATTGGAAAATTGTATGAGTGTTCAAGGTCATGTGCACTTAGCTGCGTTGAGTCAGGCAACAAGCAAGTAAAGGAAAGGAAAGCACGGAGTGGCGTTAAGATAAATCACCAACAGAGAAAAATGCACAGGGAAGCGTTTAGGATAATTCTTTGCTTTGGGCTGATCCACTTTTAGAAGCAAAGAAAAGGTGATCAGAACACTCAAAATTTAGGAAATGCACCTAAAACATTCGGTCACAAAATAGCACTGAACGCTGATTTAAAGCACTCACACTAGCGGTAGAGACACTACGGTTTAAAAGCAGAAAACGGGAAAGATATTTGGGCACAGCGGAGAAACACTAACAGCACTTTATATTCAGAGAAACCTAAGAAACACTAAGAGGATGGCACTGAGGAGACACTAGGAGACTAATCTGAGATACACTAGGGGACACTAAGAGACACTAGAAGGCACTAAGAAGTTAGTCTGAAGCAAAGGAATCTTAGGAGGGTGAGTCTGGAACTGGGATGTACAGGATACGAGGGAACAGGAACAGGGCTGACCAGGAAATGGGTTACGCAGGATATGATTGTACACGAAAAAGGTATGTCTAAAATAAAAGGTTTGAACACACAACACTTTCACTAGCCTCCTGTGTGTTGTGTCAGAACCCTTCCCGCATGCCCGAGCGTCTTTACGAACTTCATGCTCCACCCTTCCATCCCTTGTCCCTCTCCGCGGGTGTGCCCTCCTCCCACCTGCAGCGTTGGGCCAGATTCCTCACCTTGGGTGGGAGAGAGTTTTGTATGGAACGCTCTTGTGGTGGTGGTGTTTCGCCTGGCTACTTGCTATAAACTAGCTGGCACGTTCGTGATAGGTTTCTTGCTGCATCCTAGGGTGGAATTATTTGTTGTAGGTAAGCGTATGTACTTGCATGCTTTTGGAGTGAGGATAGGTAGATGTGTGGTTGCATGCGCGTCGAATGATGGGGTGTTGCAATGAATGTGTGCACTGTTGTGGATTGGGGTTTGCATGTGTGTGTTGGTTTTGAATGCGGTGTTTCTTTTTTCCTTTTTCTTTTTTCCTTTTTTTGGGTGGTGGCCTAACACCCCCCGCCACACGCCCTTGCGGCGGCTTGCGGGGTATTATGTAGATGTAGATGAACACCGGTAGAGAGATTTGCCTATTAATAAATAGCCTTATGATTCAGTTGTCACGCACTAAAATTAAACTCGCTGCTGTTGCCCGTGCCTGTTAGTGGAGTTGGACCCATTCCACTCTTTATGGAAAGCGTTGAAATCGCGCCAGGAAGATAAGTAACATCTAGTCCCGTCACGACGCAAAACAACAAGTTTACCGTCTTGCGTCCACACGGATCTCTGTCCAGCTAAGTCTCTTGCAGAATGGAGTATTTTATTCCTCGGGCCCGTTAAGGATTCAGTTATCACGAATCCGGTAGATTTAAGAAGCTTCTTATTTATCCATACTTGCTCCCTATCCTGGTAGGACAGGAAGCGAACAATTACAGGCCTCGAGGAGTCAGGAGAGTTACGAGGAGGCCCGATTCTATGGGCTCTGGAGAGAACAGATTTAGGCAGATTTATATTCAGCTTATCGCTGAAAAAGGACACTGCAATATTCAAGCAGTTTTCGCGCTCTACTTCCTTCACACCATGGATAAGGAGGCAGTTTCTCCTGGAGTATTGTTCAAGGGCGTCGAGACGATCATCAAGACCATCCAGGCGGTCAGTGAGTTGGTTGATCCTCTTTTCCACATCGGTACTGAAGGTAGAAAATCTCTTCTCGATTGAAGATATAGATGATTCTCGCTTGGGTCCTTCTTCAGTTTTGGCTGCATCCAACTCCGACTGAAAAGCCGACATCTTCTTCGTAATTTCCTCGAGGAGATTTCTCATCTCAGAGTTGTCGCTTTCAGCGTCCTTCCTGGCAGTCTTCTTAGATTGAGACATGGCGGAGCAGGTTAGTGAGCGGTTGGGTAAGAAAGAGAAAGGCACGGAGCGATACGCAAACACGTCAGGCACTGTCGAGCATCGGCGAGAGAGTGATAAGCGCAGAATAGAGACTTCTGAGCTGTGGATTTAGTGAAGAATTGGAAAGGTGAAATGGACAGAAAGGAAACCGAAGAAATAGGTGGGGAAGGAAAGGGAGTTGTTTTTTTGGATTTGCATTTTTTAGTGCTCTGCAAGTCACCGCTGGGGTATGTGGCAGGGGGTGAATACACACCAGACTATTTTTGACCTGGATATTTTTACCCCTAAATTGGTCGGACAATGTTATTCTGATTCCTCATCGTACGTGGAATAAATGACATTATTATTTTATTTATATATCCCCTGTAAGCCACCACCAGATGGTGGTAGGGGGTGAACACACATCAGAATAATTTTACCCGAACATGACCCTACCTCGGTCGGACAATTTTATTATGATCCCCTATATCCACTGGATGACACAGTGATTTATCGGGAGATATCTGGGGATGAGGATCATTTAATTCTAGCACGTGATTTAAATAGCATTAATGAATGGTGTTCAAAATGGGGATTGCCTTTAAATCTTAATAAATGTTCGGTGGTAAATTTCTTTAAAAGATCCACGGGATTAGTTTACAAATTAGCTGGAGTTGACCTTGAAGTAGTTGATTCGGTGAAATACCTAGGTGTTACATTCACTAAAGACTTAACTTGGGGGACCCATATACGTAAAGTCTGCGGGCAAGCATATAAAAAATTAGGATTTATTAGACGCATTGTCGGTAGAAGTGACTCCAAGGTCAAGGAACGTTGTTATCACGCTCTTGTAAGGCCCCATTTAGAATATGCATGTAGCGTATGGGATCCGTGTGAAAAAGGCCTCATTCGGGAAATTGAGAAGGTCCAACGCCGGGCAGCTCGTTTCGTGGAAAACTGTTACGATAAAACGAAAAGCGTCACTGAAATGCTTATGGAGTTGGGATGGGAATCATTGGAAGAAAGACGACTCAATGCTAGGTTAAACTTACTAAATAAATTCGGATCCGCATGTTTCAGCACCGAGGTCTCGAAAATTATTCGCTCTCAAACATATATAGGTCGCTTGGATCATGTGTACAAAATTCGGGAAATAGATGCCAGGACTAGCAGACTCAAGGACTCCTTCTTCCCACGGACAATACGGGATAACAACTCTAGGGTTACACTCGGAGATAACAAAAATGCCACTTGCCACCCTCCGCGTCTAGGCAACAATTAGTTGAACTCAATTGCATGCACTTTCACTAGCCTCCTGTGTGTTGTGTCAGAACCCTTCCCGCATGCCCGAGCGTCTTTACGAACTTCATGCTCCACCCTTCCATCCCTTGTCCCTCTCCGCGGGTGTGCCCTCCTCCCACCTGCAGCGTTGGGCCAGATTCCTCACCTTGGGTGGGAGAGAGTTTTGTGTGGGACGCTCTTGTGGTGGTGGTGTTTCGCCTGGCTACTTGCTATAAACTAGCTGGCACGTTCGTGATAGGTTTCTTACTGCATCCTAGGGTGGAATTATTTGTTGTAGGTAAGCGTATGTACTTGCATGCTTTTGGAGTGAGGATAGGTAGATGTGTGGTTGCATGCGCGTAGAATGATGGGGTGTTGCAATGAATGTGTGCACTGTTGTGGATTGGGTTTGCATGTGTGTGTTGGTTTTGAATGCGGTGTTTCTTTTTTCCTTTTTCTTTTTTCCTTTTTTTGGGTGGTGGCCTAACACCCCCCGCCACACGCCCTTGCGGCGGCTTGCGGGGTATTATGTAGATGTAGATGTAGATGTATTGCTCTTGCGAAAATGGCATCTTACATCTATCTGTTCTACGTTTAATCTCTCTAATTTTATTGACATGATATCCACTACCGTACTACGATGGGGGTAAAAGTACGTTTTCAACATCATTACTAAAGAGAAATCCTTCCTTTTTTTGTTGAATCTAATTGGGAGGCAGGAAAGGTAAATGTAGATCATTACAATTAGGAATGGAATGTTGAAGACTATGATAGGAGGGAGAACGTTATGCAAGCGAGAAAGGGTTAGGAATAAGATAGGAAAGTTGGGCGGTATGAAGGAGAGGAGGGAGAATACGGAGGTGAAGAGGGGCTTTGTGCAATTTCGGGTGGGGTTAAGAAATGTAGGTGGTGGGAAGTTCGTGCTCTGTCAAAACCTACCTTAGATGGTACATTATACCTCCACTTCTTACTCTTCAATTCTACTTGACCTCTCTTTTTTAATTTTCGATTCTACTTTGCCATGTTATTGGATAACTTTTACTACATTCTGAGGTGCATATGTATGTTAGTTGATAGTTTTATGTATTTGCCTGCAGGGAAGTTAAAAAGGTTTTTGCCTGAATATGTACGCCTCTATGAATGTAGGTTTGCATGAATACAGTATGTTGGTTTTGTATGTAGTTTTATTCCCTTTTACTGGTGTTGACCTAACATCCTCCACCACACGCCCTTTTGACAGGTTATGGGGTATTATGTGGATGTAGTTGATGATAGATGACCAAATAACGATGATAATAATCTGGCCGTTCAATTCAGCGAGCAGCTTACCCGAGAGAGAGGGGTTCTAACCTCACTTTAGTGTCGGATGCTTGGTGATGGCTGTAGCTACTAGAGCTTGGGAGTTGGCTTCCCAAGGTAAGACCTCGGGAGAAAATCCCGGCATTGGTGGATGTAAATTGATTCCATTGATCGCTTTCGCGTATGCATATAAAACGTAAGCGTCAGCGAAAAGAGCTGGGAAAAGGCTGGGGGTATTAGAGACTTGGATTTAAAGAAGAATGTTCAATATCAGATGTTCTGATATTGAGTATACTATATCAATTCAGATATACGAAGTTGAGAATAAAAGCCTTGAAAATTGTGAATGACTGCTGAGGTTTCACATATGATATTTCAGATAGAATAGGAGTACATTATCTATTTCTTACATAAAATATTTAAATAGTACAACAATCCAGCCTCAGGATTGCCTTTTTGGTTTTGAATGCGGTTTATTTTTCCCTATTACGGGTGGTGACCTAGCACCACCCGCCACACGCCCTTGCGGCGGTTTGAGGGGTATTATGTAGATGTGGGTGACTTTTGATTCATACATCATCTTGAAGTTTATGACGCAGGAAATATCTTATAAAATTATGAGAATAATGTCAAGGGATGTTGATCAATTACCAAAATACGAGAAGTGGTTTATGAAAATAGCAGTAATGACTTAGGTACTTCCCCCTCGCTCATTTATCTTATGCTGACCTCTGAAATTTCTTCCACGGCCCGTCCTTGAATGGAATGTGTTCCTGTGTGCGCGTTTAATAGTTATTCATCGTATTTCGGCCCTGGGGACACACTATTTTGACGAAACCCTCTGTGGTTTAAAATGACTTCCTTTGCTCCTTTACTTTAGTCTGACTTCGTTAGTTCACCCATATGAGTTTGTTCAATTCCCCACTTTCAAATTTTCCCAAAGTGCTTCTCCAGCTGCCTCGGCGATTTACATCCGGGCTAAAATCTCCACTTTATTCTCTTGAATTCACGCAAATACCCTGTTCCCTTTCGGTTCGGTTTGGGAAATAAAACCCTTTATTTTATTAATTCAGGAAATTCTCACGTTTACACGTAGTTCTCTGGTAATATGATGTCCTAGCATATTGCCTTCGGCATTATTCAACTCATGAACACTACTACGATCGACAGCTGAGGTCGTTTGCGGCATACTTCACACCTTCCTCTGCAACAGTTAATTCATGGTATCATGCACGTGACCTTCCGTTTGTGAGACCTCATGTGTTTGACCGCTTTGCCTTTAGCCTCAAATGCCTCGTTTCGGGAGTATCTTTGACCCGATGACTTTTTCGGTCTATCCCTTTCTCTCAAACCGTTCTCCCTTTTCCCCAGATATCTGTTCCGTGATTCGATTTCATAACATTCTCTCCACATGGCTAACCCATTTGAGCGCACTTCTTGAATTCTGGTCCATTACTAATGAGTCCAATCCACGAACTTTCATGACCAACTCGTGCCTCAGTCAATCTCTGCTCTTTTTATCGTAAACATTTTCTCGAGCGCTTTATATCCTCGGCTTTAATTATTATCATAGGGAAAGAAGGCTAAGGAAAATCCTCTGAGAAAGACTCCAAGTCGCCTCATTGACACCCTATATATGGAGTTTCCTCAGAATAATTTTTAGTTCGGTTAGATTGGAAATAAATGTATCCATGGAAGTTCTGATTACAACTTGAATTTAATCAGATACTTTAATTTTTCCAATACATAGCAATTTTTTCATCAAAGGAACTCATATAAGATGTTCGCCACAGGTGGAAAAGCAATATATTTCAGAACATCTAGCAATCTATTTCTCGTTTCGCATTCTCAAGGACCGAAAAAATCATTCGGAGAAATAGTGAGAGATTGCAGTTTCTAATGAAAGGATGTATCCATTCGTTAGATTTTGAATTTCCAATTCGTGGACACCGAAGCTAGGCCACGCCTTTACTTTTATTTTTCCAAACTTGCGATTTCATATTTGTGGACATTTTGTTATTCTTGTAATATTTTTCACTGCATGATTGAGAAGCAGAAGATATAGCGTGGCTGAAATAGGCTGGGAATTTTCATTCTGGGAATGCTACAAAAAATCTACTTCCTCGTTTGTTCTGAATAAAATCTCTTGCGTTCAATTTACGGCCGTTCCAGAAAGGAGCGTGTGTTCACTCAATTGAGAAGCGGGCAGTGTGGGAGCGGGGAAATAGATTGCTTCTATGCCTTTCTTTCTTGGAATCGTCCCCTGTATCAGTTCCATTGGCTCAAGACCCAAATTCACCCTCTCCGGTGACATCCAATTTCTATTTTAAATATCATTCCAATGGAAATACGCACGAATAAAGTTATAACACTTCAAACATTGCACCTGTATTCTTGAGAAATTTAATGTTTTTGATGTCGATCAATTATGCTTCAACACTTGTTGACTTCAAATAATACTTGGTATTTATCGACAAATTTTTTATACACTTTCACCCTTCAGCCTTATTAAACACATGCTATGATGAAATATGTCGATTTCACTTGAAAAAGTATCCCAAAGAACAAAGAGAAAGTGGTCGGCCGTTAACTGGTGGAATCTAGCATTTAAGAGCGCAGCGCACCTCTTCCTAATCGCTCCAGTCCAATGGAAGAGTGACAGAACACCGAAAGGAAAAGAGATTTATTTTATCTTTTACTGGCATTACATTTGTTTAAATTATACCGCGTTGCGTTTCTTAAAATTTACTATCCAAAACGAAAGGCAATGCATTCAAGCGTATTTCTAAGAAATATCCGCGTATTTTAAGAAAAATGTGCAAATGGTGATTCGAAAAAATTGTTTAGACAAAATCGACTGCTCGTAAACAACCGAATGGTGGTACATAATTGAAAAATGCTGGAGGAAAGGGATTAAAAGACTTGACTCCACTCAAATAAACTCAGTTTTCTAACAAAACAGAGTTTCTTAACAGTAACCCATATGTCTGCACAATAGCATATTTTTCCCACCGACAAATTTTTAGTTTTCAGAATGGAAACCATTTCCCTATTTTTCTCTTGCACCTGAGAAAAATGAACTTCTTGCGAAAGATTTGCATTTCCAAATATAAATGATGATAGTCTTAGAAAATATTTGCCACCAGTAAAAGCGCCCTTTTGACATATCGTACATAAACTTGTTTCTTCAGGTCACTATTTGCACTTGTCTGATATTTGGTCGGGTGGTTTTATTTTTGTGAAGTTGATAAAGGCAGTATCGCTACATATTTTGCCGGTATACGTACCATACAACGTTATGATGGTAAGTGGCTCAAGAATATTATTTTCGCAAGTACCACTCCTTAAAATAAGAGAAGTTCAACCAATTTTTTTGCATAACGACATCTGTGCCTAATTATAATATAATATAATCTAACTGATAGCTTTCTGAGACACCTGGCATTTACAATGAATGCCTAACTCATTTGTGGTGTCTAAACCATGTGTTGGTGATGACTATCCCCTGTCTCCTGCTCTTCTATTTTCTCCCCGCGGTCATTCCTTATTCCTAAACCGTAGTCCCCTACCTCACTGCCATTTCTTTCTTGACCTACATCATGTATCCATCTCCCATACCTGTCTAATGTTTCCCTCCAGGAACACCCGTAATAATATCCTCTTACTGATCGTAGAGCCCGTTGACTTCTTCCTTCTTATGATTTTGCTTGAAGGCATGTAGACCTGAACAATAACCAAGGTCTTCACTACATATTTTACTTTTATCAATAGTAATTCTCTATCACTCGCTACTTCAATGTTGAACAAGCTTCTTCCTACTTTTTGTTAATTATTGGTGCCACTTCCCGCGGACTCTCGTTCCTGCCCCTGTATATTGCTCTATATGGGTATGAGAAAGTTAAAGAGAGGTGTTATTTTACTCTAGTTAGACCACATTTGGAATATGCCGCAAGTAAGGCCACAATTTCAGAGAGTAAAAATCATTCGCCTTGACCGGGATTCGAACCCGGATCCCTCGATATCCGGCCGAGTGCTTTAACCATTTAAGTTACCGAGACGTCCTCTTACACTCTGAAATTTTGGGGGCTTTTTAAAGGAACAAGATGTTATGACGAAATACCGTACATACAATGTCACAGGCATTCGTAGTCGTGCGCGACGCGCCACAGTTCACGATGTTAATAAAGCCAATTTCAAACACTTAGGCTGTTCATACCTTAGAAAAATTTCAAGAAACTGTAACAGTAGCTTTAACGGAGTCACCCGATATGTGTGCATTATAATGCAAAAATTTCAGAGAATAAAAATCATTCGCCTTGACCGGGATTCGAACCCGGATCCCTCGATATCCTATAAGGAATAAGGCGAATCAAGGCGAATGATTTTTACTCTCTGAAATTGTTGCATTATAATGCACACATAGCGGGTGACTCTGTTAAAGTTACTGTTACAGTTTCTTGAAATATGCCGCAAGTATTTGGGATCCTTGGGAGAAAATCTGGCAAAAAGAAATAGATAAAGTCCAGAGAAAATCCGCCAGATTCGTGAAAAATATATATGATAAGAACAAGTGTTACATGTCTCTTAGGGGATTTAGGCTGGAAGCCCCTTGAAAAACGAAGGGAACAAGTGAGACTTAAACTTTTAGAAAGATTCAGAACCATCGGGTTTAACGATGACACAAAAGGAATATAAATGGCCCCACACTAATTAGGTAGATCAGACTACAATGATAAAATAAGGGAGAAGCATTCCAATACAGATAGGTTCAAATACTCATTTTTTCCCCAGAACAATCAGAAATCATAATAGTAAGAATCCGAAGTCCATTTAGAAATATTAAAAACATTTAAGCTACACGTCGGAACAAAATTAAAAATTCAAAGATTGTGCATGTGTATGTTTCTTGGTAGTTTGTGGATTTGCTTGTGTGTGAAAGGGTTGGCGTAAAATGGTTCTTGCATGAATGTTTACCATGTTTGGTTTGTGGACTATAAATATGTGGTTCCTGCATTCGTTTTTTTTTCCTAATTTACGGATGGTGCCCTAACACCCCCCGCCACACGCCTTTGCGGCGGCTTGCGGGGTATTGAGTAGATGTAGATGTAGAAGGGTCTCTCCATGAATCTACGCATTTCTTCCTTCTCATCTCTACAACCCTAAAATATCTATATTTTATCTCTCCATTCGCCGCTCTATGCTTGGAAATATCCAATTCCTCAACATTGCCCTAACATTCCAAGCCCGTTTGGTCCCCCTGTGTCTTCAGCCCTGAGTTGTCGATTTTATTTTTTAGGATTTCGCTAGATGACGACCGTCGAAGCTTGATTATCTCAATTCTCTGCACGGCCCAAGGTTAAGCAAGCTGAATCTCGTAGTCACCAAGGCTCATGCTCTAATATCTGCCCATTGCATGTGCATTTCCTTTCCTTATGCCATTACATTTCCTTTTTCATTTGATACCTTCACTAAAGCAGCTTCTTCTCTTCGTTCTATCTAATATGGGTGACCCTACTAGGAGCAATTATTAAAGCTCCCCCAACCACAGCTTTAGAGGCCATCATAAATAAGATTTCCCATCTAGTCAACGTTGTAGTCCATGGTAGTGTCATTGACTACAAGAGTGGTCCCAGAAGTATCCGACCTGACCTAGAGATGGCGGTAGTTCTTAAAAAAAATCACTGTGTTAGAAAATGCAAAATCTATAAAGCATAAATTTAAAGTTTGAAGACGCTGCGTTGTTTAGTAGTTGCTTCACAGCCATTAATAATGAACCCTTTCAGTGAATTTGTGAAAATGGAGAAAATTGGTCATCGTTATGTGATTTGTTTTTTAAAAAGCTTAATCAACTGGCAGTCAGAGACTTTTATAAATCCCAACCGTGACAAAACTCTAACAACAAATGGCGTAGAATCCTATATCTGGATCACATTACTATGATAATTTGCAGAAAACTGCCGAAAGAAAAGTTTAAAATAGCCTACTATAATAAATCGAACCTCAGGAACCTACTCTCCCATGCATAAGACATGATTCCAAAAAGTGAAAAAAGTGGAGTGTATTAATTAAGATGCGAGTGTGACGCAGTGTATGTTGGACAAACAGGGCAAAAATTCCAAGAACGGGTGAAGGAACACCAGGCCTGCGTGAAAAACAAAAAATCAATGTCAAATTTTGCTAAACATTTATTGGAAAATGACAAAATGACCGTGACTTTAAGTTTGAAATCTTGCATTTGGAAGGGAAGGGACTCAGACTGGATGCTTTGGAGCAGTTTGAAATTTTAAAAAGTGCACGCTCCAATGAGAATATTGTTAATGACCTTTTGTACACTTCCCACTCCCCCCTCCTAAACCTACCACTACTCGATACCTAGGCTAATGAGGGTATAAACCCCTCTATTTCTCCCCCATTACTCTCCCTTGACCTCAAGATATGGGCTTTACATTTATGTCTATGAACCGTTTTTAAAACCCACCCACTTTTCCCCTGCCATTAGGAGGAGTGCTCCCCATAGGGGATAGTCTCCCGCTCTCCAACCTTCCCCCCAACCATCATCGCTCGCTTCTCTCCCCCACCTTCTCACCTCTCCGCCCCTACCCGAATGTAGTATATATAGATGGATGTCTGTAGAGTTGTTACCTGAAGATGGCGTTGGACGTAGAAACCCGGGTCGTATCGTAATAAATTTCTGTGAAATTACGAAGTTATCATCTTTTCGTTTCCAATATGAATCGATTTCACAAAGTTACACCGAATATATTTGAGAGGCCTCAGCCCAACCAATATAAAAACTGAACTGGACTCTTCTCTGGGAGTGTCTGCGCCTTCGTTTACAACAGTAAAATATTAGGGAACCGAGTGTAAACGAGGCCGTACCGGCTGTCAAGACGATCATCGCATAGTCGACCAAGTGAGGTGACGACTCCAGAAAGAGTCAAGAAAATCCACAAAATGATACTGGATGATTATCGATTGAAAGTGCGCGAGCACGCAAACGTAGTAGGCATTTCAAAAAGTGGGTTATATCGCATATTAACTGAAAATTTGGACATAAGAAAGTTGTGAGCAAGATTGGTGTCGCGTTTGCTCATACTCGAGCAAAACCTGTGTCGTGAAGATGTTTCACTTTCGTTTTTAGCGAAGTTTCACAGAAAAAAAGCAGAATTTTTGCGCCGCTTTATAACCAACGATAAAACACGCGTCCATTACTTCATACCCGAGACAAAAGAGCATACAAAACAATGGGTTCAAAAGGGAGAACTGACTCCAAAGAAGGCGAAGACCGTTTCATCTGAAGGCAAGGCCATGGCGTCGGTTATTTGGGATGCGCGTGGGATAATTTTCATTGACTACTTTGAAAAAGGGGAAAATATCAACGGCGAGTGTTATGCGAACTTATTGCAACGCTTGAACGAAGAAATCAAGCAAAAGTGCAAATGAGCGCAGGGCAAATATCAATACCATTTGGGACGAAATCGAGTTTTATACAGATGATGAAGAAAATGCGAAGAGAAGAGAGGAATAGTTTAACGGAGGGAAAAGCGTATGAGAATACAGGAGGGGATCGGGATGGTGTGGTGGCTAATTTACTGGCTTCCCACGCAGAGGCCTCGGGTTCGAATTCTGGAGGAGGAAGATCTAGATGAAGATTTCATTGGTATCCCGATCCCTACTTGGGAAATTATTCAGAGAGTACGCCGTCCGCCGGATGAGACGTGAATCTGTGGACACCTTGGCGCCTTTCGTTCAGAGTAGGCTAATGCCGACGCCGGGTTTCCCTCCACCCTTCTTCCATTCCCATCTATCCCTAATGGCCCAAATGCTCAGCTGTCGGTCGCCTCCCCTAAATACTACTATTCTTAGACCACTGGAAGAAGATGACTTGTCAGCGATGATGAGTACGTAGTTTGTGTGCGTCAAAAGGTCTGAATATGACGCTACATCAAAGAGCCTTAAGAAGAGAGCCTAAAAGAAAACAAGCCTTGACGGTATCGACAACGTTAATCTTTATAGTACTAAACTAAAAAATAAATAAATGAATAAATAAATAAATATATACATATATATATATATATATATATATATTTATACACATAACCAGAAACACGGTAATCAACCCGGAGGTCGGTTTGGTAGGTGATGGTAGAGCTCACCCATGTACCAAGCCCGACTGCGTGTGAATATTCACACATCAGGGTAGGGGGGCCAGTTCCTTTCCCTGTGCCGGTTATGGTTTCCCAGGAAGATCTGGTACCCAGAAAAATCACAGTTTGGGTGGAGCTGCAGGTGCCTAGAGTGCCTTACCCGGGAATCGAACCTGGGCCCTCCGGTCAGTGGTCCAACGCTCTACCCACTAGACCACCGCGACCCACACACATATATGTTTTAATCCCTACAAATGTACTAAAAATTGTCCAAAACGTGGACGTTAGAATTGAAAAGCAAGAAGGGAAAACTACTGTCACGTGAACATGCAACTTATGGTCTCCACCCCCAAAGACACAGGTAGGGAATGTGAACCTCTCCTGCATGCAGGGAGCAGAGGCGTATCCTCCACAGAGAGAGGCGGGAGTTGGAAGGGGAAACTTAAAAACAAACAAAACAGGGCAAGCATTACTTTAACGAACACTACATTCTTTATGTCAATTCTATGCGTGAAGGACTTTCACAACAAAACACAGGAGGTTAGTGGAAGTGAGTAGAACTAATTATTCCCTACACGTCGTGGGCTCAAGTGGAATTTTTACTAGCTAAAACCCTACGGTTGCTATCCAGAGAAGAAGGATTCTTTGGCTTTGCTAGTTCTGGCATCTGTTTCCCGAATTTTTTATTCATGATATAGGCGAGCAGTGTATGTCGGAGTACGGATAATTTACCAAACCTCGGCGCTGAAACATGCGGATCTAAATATATTTAGTAAGTTCAACTTAGTATTGAATCGTCTCTTTTGTAATGATTCCATCCCCAACTCCCGAAGCATATAATAGTATACCCTAGGGCCTAATAAAAATCCAAGAAAAGAGGTAAAATCCAGTTATACATTTTAATATTCGAAAGGACGAATATCGATGAACTTTTAGAAGATGTATACCCCTATGCTGAATACGTGAAAGGCAGAAGAATGTGAGAACGGAATCATCAGCTCGACGACTCATGTATTGACGATTCTGGCCAAAGGTATTACGCAACAGAATTATGAATAAAGTAAAAGATAGTTCAAGTGAGGACCAATTTAGAATGAGAAAAAGTAGAGGAAGGAGAGAAGCGCTATTTTGGCTTTCGGAATCATCGGGGAGAAGTGGATTCACAAAGACCAACGGCCCTATTCTCAATGATCTTGAGAAATCCTTTGACGCATTGGATGGGAATGTTATGCTATTTATCCTAAAGGAAATGGGAATAAACTGCAATGATATAGGGTTGATGCATTATTAACTATGAAGTATAGGGTTCATTACTAACTACGGCTAATTAAATTGAATATTTAGGGGCAGTTCTAACACAACGCCTTTCATGGGGAGCACACATCAGTAAAATATGCGGATCCGCTTTAAAGAAAATTCAGCTTCATTAATTGGGTGGTGGGGAAATTCAATGAGAAAGTTAAAGAGAGGTGTTATTTGCTCTAGTTAGGCCTCATTTGAAGTATGCCACAAGTATTTGGGATCGTTGAGAGAAAATTTGGTAAACAGAATTAGATAAAGTCCAGAGAAAATCCGCCATATTCGTTTTAAATTGTGATAAGAACACAAGTGTAACAGGTCTCTTAGTGGATAGGCTGAGAGCCACTTAAGATACGAAGAGAATAAGCGAGACTTAGACTTTTAGAAAGATTCAGAACCAACGAGTTTAACGATGACACTAAAGGAATTATAATGTCCCCACACTACTTAGGTAGATCAGACCACAAAGATAAAATAAGGGAAATACAGGATCCCAGTACAGATAGATTCAAATACTAATTCTTTCCCCGAACAATCAGGAATCGTCATATTAAGAAACCGAAGTCATTTTAGGAACATTAATAACATTTAATTTACGGGTCGGAACTAATAAACTTGCAAAGAAATCAGGTATATTTGTAGGTGCATGTGTATGTTAGTTGGAAGTTTGTGTTTGCATTTATGTGTGGGGTGTAAGGGTTTTTGTATGAATGTATACTAAGTTTTGTTTGTGGGTTTTGCATGCGGTTTTTTTCTTAATTAAGGGTGGTACCCTAACACCCCCCTACGCGCCCTTGCGGTGGCTTGGGGATTAAGTAAATATAGATGTAGCTGAATTGCTAGCGATAAAAGTATTCGTTTACATTATTGGTTCCCGAGCCAATATTCCTAGAGCAATCATTGCGATCACTACCAACATATACAGCTTAAAATCGGAACAATTCTGAATCCATTGCACTTTCCCATTCGGCGTTTCACTCGTTAATTTAGTCTTTAGTGTATTGTTCGTGCATTTCATTTTAATCACAGTGAAAGTATTTTTTATTTCGTTTAATCTGCAGAGATTCTTAGTGATTAGTTCTTGTTTTGTCTAGTACACAAAATTAAATCTTCTTGCCTTACGTCCCAAACGTCCGAAGTGGTTTCAAGTTGAGGTTTAAACAAATGCAAAATGACATACGCATCTCTCTTTTAGCGTTCTATTAGAATAAATCCACGTCTTTATTTTGATGGAGCAGCCCTTTTTAATGGGAACGGAAGATGGGTTGAGTTTCAGAAAATGGGAGGGTTTGAAAGACGCAGCCGTGCTTATGAAGTCGTCAAATCTTTGGCTGATGAAGTCGCAGATGAAGGGGGTGGAAAAGGTAAGTGGAAGTTGGAAGGAGAGGAAGGGTTTGATATTGGGCAAAGCAACTAGAAAAGTTCACGAGTTGGGGGAGGCAAGACAGACGAGAGTGGGGTTCTGAGGCTCGATCATCCTTCGTCTCTCCCTAACTGCTAATTACCTTTCAAGAAGCGAGGTTGCGCTGTGAGTTTAAGCTTTCGACAGCTGATTTCCGGCCCCGAGTTCAAATCCCATTCTTGCCTCTGTAAATCCCTTCTTTTATTCAAGCTCGGCTATTTCTTTATCTCCAGATAGTCCTTGGAAAGCACAGGCTACAAATGGAAAGGAACTGCCCCCCTTGTTACCCCATTTGTTGTATGAATTTAATAATTGTATGTACGTAATAAATAAGGCTCAGTATGGGGTGATTTCTATACTCACCTATCAATACAGCCTTCTGGTTGATGATTGTAAATTTTCTCATCCCATAAAATAATGATGAAGATACTGCTAATAATAATAATAATTCGGCTTTATTTGGGCGAGAATGAAACTTTGACATTCCCTTCTTCCATCTAACCCATCGTCAAATATATTCAATGAAAATAAAAATTAGATTTTAGTGCCAAATAACATAAAAAAGAACTAGATAATGACAATCGATTTACAATGAATATGCATGAGTGCAAATTGTGTAAATAGGTATGAAAAAGTTCGGGAAAACGAATCTTTTTCGAAATATCATTGCAGGAAAACACCCACACATGAAGGGGAGTTTGAAAAATTTACGGCCGAAATAGCGAAAACCTACAGAGAGGTAATGCAAATGCAATAATTTCCTAAATTAAAAAATAAAATAAATATAAAGCAATGAATGAAAAATAAGAGATGAAAAAAGGGACACATGAAAATAATACATTTTTTCAATTTCAATTTAATAAATTTTTATAAAATTAAAAAAAAAAATAAAATTACTGACGTGCCAAATACAAGAGAAAGAAAACATACTACTACAATACGAGTAAAAGATAACTTAAAAAATTAACTATAACCAATCACCAGAAAGGAGATAATGACCGTAAGATTAATATGTGATGTGAATATTTCTGACTTATTTGTGTGAACATGATATGACCGTGAGCTCCTGAAGGGTTTTACTTGCAATCCTGCTGTGATTTCAGGAGTGTCTTATGTAAGGGTCTTTCAAATGATGCAATCAAAGGAGCTTCCCTCTAGGCTGAACTGAGTTTGATCCACCCGCGGCCAGCAGCAATAGTAAATGATTTATTGTAGATAATGACCATTCGATGCCGTGGTATTACCAGGTTTTTATTCCCTCTTGTATTTGTTTTATGAGCCTGGTCTTGAGATTTTAAATATTCCAATAAGTAGTGAGGAGTAGTACTTGTGTTGAGAATTTGATATAGTAGAGAGAGCGTATGAAGTTGACGTCTATCACTAAGCTTTAACCAAGGAACCAAAATGATCAAGCCAAAAAAATTGATTGATACCATCAACACATATCGAAAGGATTAGCCTACCACACTCTTTGCAGGCATGCGTACACAACGTCATCTGCTATCAAATATATACATACATGTGCTGTCTGCCTTTCCATCAAACACTTTACTTTCTTTAGTGAATTTCAAAGAATGAACATAAAAAGTTAATGTATTTAAATGACGCAACGTAAGTTTCAGAGTGCAAATTTAAGTTATGTATACAAATATAAAGTAATAGCCAAAAAATTGCTTTATGAGTTTAGCCTAAGAGGAGTGAAAAACTGAAAGCGTGTTAAGTAAGCCATAAATTCTTACAGGCTCTAGGAAATGAGGAGAACTTTGGAAAAGGTGAAAGATTCAGAAGATGCCAAGGGGATGGACTTAATTTGAAGATCTGACTCCGGTGTCATACAGCGAATAATTCTTTGGTATAGCGATAGCGTTGTTCACCAAGGCATTAGTTTTGAGTTTTATGACTCCTTCACCGTAAAAAAAATCTTTTGTTGCCCGGACATATTGGGCACTTTGGGTTACGAGACATCGTTAACATTCAGTCTTTGCGAATACCGCGGAGAGATTCGTCGTTTATACGGGCCTATTTCGTCAAAGGATTCATATAAACTGCCGTGAAGTACCATTTAAGAAGAGGTTATCGCGTGCAAGTTGATTGATGTTTCGCCTCCCTCCCGACGCTCGGGTCGTCGAGAAGTCAAGTCTTGAGGGGGCGGGGGATGAAAATTCAATTGCCATTAAAAGGTGTTTACAACCTACATGGCGTTTCCATCCCTTCGGATGGTATGAGAGGGAGTTTCTGCTAGGGGGAGAGATTGGGTTGGCTGTAAGGTGTATGCCGTGAATTTACGTCCCGCGTCCACCATTGGTGTCTCTCACTCCCCATGCGTGGTGTAGGGAGCGAGGAGAGTGGGAGCCACCGGTGCAGGCATTTGTTTATCTCTCCCTTCCCAGTGGTGCCATCTCTCGGCACCCATTGTGTCCCTCCTCGGCCAACCGAGGCGGCGGACGCCCTCACCCGGCTTTGTTCTGGCGTGCGTAGCGCTCCCTCGCCTGGTTTTGTTTTCTGCCCGGGAGTCGTAAATAACATTTTATGCCGCGGCCAAATAAAGAGTACAATGAATCAGGGAGGGGTGCAGAAATGTGCGAATCCCCGTTCTCCGACGCTCTCTCCTCCTTTCCCCCTCCCCCTTCCCCAAACCCCGCTCGCCCATCCTCCGCCCTCAACCACCCCTCTACCCCAGCCTCCCTCTCAAACCACTGGGTTCCATGGGAGAAAAATCCCTTTTGTGTCGCGTTTTTTGTTTCGTCACACTTAACCTCGCATTAATAAATGAGTAATTTTTTTCAGGGCTGAAAATGGCCTCTCGCCTTTGTGAGCATCGCGGATGCTGAAAGGAAATTAATATCTTTGTCGGGACAAGAAGTTTTGTTTTGAAGTAATTTCAGGTTTCATTGCGAGGGATACGGTTGCCTGGTGATGCTATTTGTTCCTGCGAAAGTAAAATTGGTAATTAAAGAAAGGAATGAGCAAGGGAGATTGGACGTGGTGTAAAAAGTCTAGATATGAGGTTCAAACATTTTTTGTGCATAGGATGGGGTTGAAGACCTCTTGGACGAATGTTCACTCGGCAGACTTTGCAAAAATATTTTTTTCGTATCATTTCCTGCATGGAACTTGCTCTTTCATCAGAGTAAATTAATTAAGCACTTGGTACATTTTTCGGAAATGTAGGAGACATTAAACTAAGAAGAATACCATCAAGTGTTTGATACATACCCGGTCTATCGAGAGAGTAAGTATTCACAATAGATTAGTCTTATGCACAGTAGTAGACTAAGGATGAACATTTTATAGTACAGTAATATAATTTATTTATTTTTATTACTTTTTTTGAGAAATTTGGTAGTACTCAATGTTTATATCTTTTTAAATAAATAAAAGTACAATTCATTGCAACAATTTCAGAGCGTAAAAATCATTCGCCTTGACCGGGATTCCCGGTCCCGGTCGCCTTAACCGGATCTCGGTCAAGGCGAATAATTTTTACACTCTGAAATTGTTGCATTGTAATGCGGATGACTCCGTTAAAAGTTACTGTTGCGGCGTCTCCCGCAGTTTCTTGAAATTTCGAAGTACAATATTACGGTTTATTATTAATTTTTAAGTACAACTTTGCAGCATAATATGTTTTTGCCTGCATTATAAACGCCATTAAATGAAAGTGAATTGAGTTCGGCGGTAACCTTTAAATGAGTAAACTGTTGGGTTTGATCTTCAAATGCCATGCATTATTGAACGTTTTTTAAACATATTCAATACATTTAGTTTAATATCATTTAACGTTGATTGCTTCTTTTCAATACGAGAATTTTCACTTTGTCCGTAGGGGTGAAAATATTGGCAATGGGATTAAACACTTATATTTATTTATCTTTATTATTAAATTCTAATTTTCAGAAATCTGCAGTTCTGCAGTGTCGGGATATTTCAAGGACGGCAACTTGTGTTTGATTTTTCGCAAGGGTATAAGTTTCTGTTTCATTTTGACCCTTCAGTAAGTTAGCTAGTGAACTTGGGTTTTTGATGAATGAGGAGAAAACTATTTCATCCTTGTCCTATTATTGAGACGATAATCGATTTTGGTTTTTCGTACAATCCGTTATTCAAACTAGGGAAATTGTATCAAATACTTCAGAGGATTTTTCTTATGTTTATTGAATAAAGTTTATCATTGAATATTGTATTTATTAAATAAATGTAGTGCTATAAAACTTAACTATGCCAATAATAGCTCCCACGTATTTACATCGTGAATTAAAATATTATAATTAACAAAATCCATTGACACAGTAATCAATCCGAAGATCGGTTTGGTAGGTGATAGCAGAGTTCACCCAGTGCTAAATCCGACGGCGTGTGAAATTCTCACACCAGGATAGGTGGGCCAGTTCCTTTCCCTGTGCCGCTTATGGTTTACCAGGAAGACCTGCTACAAGAAAAGATGGAGTTTTGGGTGCCCCGGGATCGAATCTGGATCCTTCGGTCAGTAGTCGAAGGCTATTCTCCTGGACTACCTAAAAATAAATAATACTTGGTGTATAACTGAACACCACGAATTTCTAATCAGTCAAAGCTTGAAGATCTCTCTCTTACTCCCACCGCTAACATTTTTGCATTAATCAGATAATGCATTCAGCAATACTCTTTTTATGCACGTGTTTCAGATAACTATCGCGTTAGAGACCAAATATCATACAAGAATCTCATCGGATTTTGACTCGCAGAAAACGTCCCATTCGGGAAAATTGACTCCGTCTCTCCACGCTCTCAACGATAATGGCATGGGTCTGAGTGTTCACACCATTTAGCCACCGATTAATTTCGTTAGAAATATAGATTTTTCAGTGATTAGTTGACTTTTGCTTGGAATTGGACCTAAAATTGAATCGAACGGAATTTTAAACAGCGGTAAATGAAGATGGTGCATTTTTGTAGTCAACTGAAGAATGTATTGACATAATTCAGACAAAATGCTGCTCGTTGAACGGAAGAACCAACAAGAGTACCAAGATCATTTGTTAAGAATTGGGTGATCGAGATTTAAGATGTAGAACAACTTAAAATTTATTCAACTCAAATAAATATTTATTGAATCAAAATGGTCCAAATCACATCTCTTACCTTATCCTAAGAAAAATAAATGCAGAAGAATATTTTTGAAACACATGAAACAAGTCAAACACCGCCGCCATTGAAACAATTCTTGGCCAATTGGAGGAATTGTGATGAAATATTATGCCTACGAATGCAGCGCAAATCGTTTTTTCTTTTTAACATCCGCCAAACCGCACCGTAAAAATAAATATATTCACCGTCAAATTCCAACATTTTTCAAGTTTTTTTCCAGATTTCATTAGAAAATCATCGTGGATAAATATAAAGTCAAATGCAGTTTCCGCATGACACTGCAGCAATAATTACTATGTTCTCGCCGATGAAAAGGTCCATCAGTTTCAGGAAAAAAAGCATAACCTTGCTCCAAAAGCACCCCTTTGCAATGGTGTACCCCTCTTGAAGGTGACCTCGCTTCTATGGAACTACTATTATGTCTCCACATTATTTTGGTAGATCAGGCCACAAAGATAAAATAAGGGAGATAGACCCATCTGCATCAATTTAATACCGCTCAAATCTCCGCAAGGATGTGTGGCGGGAGGTATTAGGGCACCACCCGTAATTAAGAAAAAAAACATATGCAAAAACCACAAATTTATACAATCCACAAGCAAAACATGGTATACATTCATGAAAAAACCCATAAAACGCACACACCTCAAGCACTATAGAGATTGTAAATGACACTACATTACACTATGTGTAAATGACACTACTAGCATAAAAGTCCCCATAATTGCATCAACGATGCGCCAGAATAAGATGTCTGAATTAAAATTGAGTTCAGACCCATTCATTTAGTTTGTTCTCGAGGTAAGTGTCGTCTATAATGACGATATTAACTTAGCGTTCAAAGGTCCAAACCACTTATTTCCGCTGATTTTATATATGGCTACCAATTATCACCCGTAATATTCACTTTCTACGTGGAGGGAATAATGAGATTTCGGAAAGACTGAAGAGAGGCATGAAAGTTGGTTGGGAATGAAAAATTAAGATTGTCGGTTTAGCTAGCCAGAAGACTAGCAAAATGCAGTCATTAGTGAGGAAATCATGAAATAAATGGCCTATGTATTGGAATAAGAGTAAGTGCGGAGAAAAAATATAGTAAAGGGATTTTCGAGGAAGTGAAATTCTAAGGTCAACCTTGAAAAAACGGAGGGCACACAATAGAACACATAGCAAAGGTCACCTATTTAGAAAGTATTTTAGTAGTTGATCAAAGTAGTTAGGACTTTAAAAGAAGGGCTATATTATAAGAAGAAGAAACTTTGAGAAAGATGAGGAAGCTAATAAAGGCATCCATGAGTAACGTTGCGAAGAAAACTTAATTATGAAGCGCAGTATTGTTCGGCTCGGAAACAATTGTCGTTGAGACAATAGGATAGGGTGGACGGGGACTTTTTACATGTGGTTGTAAAGGAGTATGGAAAAAGTGAGGTAGACGATTGAGAAAAACAAACGAGAATGCTACAGGGTTTGTGGCGGAGAGAAGAAGGTATTTGGGACAAGTTCAAATAAACAGAAAGAGTGGATTCAGAGCATTGAATTGAATAGCAATGAGATGCAGAAGAACGGGCTAGGGAGGAGAATTTAACATAAACGAGGTGGGGAAGGAAAAACAAATAGGTATATTGGACGGAGCAAAGAGAGGCAGGAAGAATGCTTTATTTTTGTTTAAGGTACTGTGGTGCTTAGTGCCGCGTTAGGTGGGACTTGCAATTGTAACGCTGATTACGTAGCAGATCCATCTAAAACCTAGTTTGACCAGTAGACCACTTTTTTGGATATTATGGATACAGTTAATGAAAGCCTTCGCCAAAGATTCGATTCTTAATAGGGAATTGACAGCAGGAAGCGAATATTTTCAACCGATTCACGCAAAACGTACTGAATTGATTGTAAACATAAAAGCGATAACGTCCAGCAATACGTAAAAGTAAATACAAGAAATTATTTGTATACACTGGCTCGTACACACTCGAGGGGAGCTCAAGTGACCTCTGCTCACCACATACATTACTCGAATATCACACCAGCGTAATAAAATAAAATAATGTATTGCTCCTTACAGCATTACTTGCTCTGCCTTTTCTGTTTGAAGATGTCCCCTTCCATCCCTCGTCTCTCTATTTGAGGGGGACCCTCCCGCTACCTGCAACGTTGGGTCACATTCCCTACCCGTGTCCTTGGGGAGGAGACCGTTGTACGTATGTTGCATGTCCATGTGGTAGTGGAATTTCGCCTTCTTACTTTTCAAATTCCAGCTTGCATGTTACTGGATAAATTTCTTACTGCATCTTAAGATGCAATTATTTGTGAGATGGTAATACGTATATGTATTTGCTTGCGTGTAGAATGAAAGGATTTTTGCATGATTTATACGCCACTCTGGGTGTAGTTTTTCATGTATGTATTGTTTTTGCATGTAGTTTTGTTCCTTTTTACGGGTGGTGACTTAGCACCCCTCCCCATACCCCCTTACGGCGGCTTGTGAGTAATTATGTAGATGTAGATCAGTTCGTACTAAGAGAAGGCATCTTTAAGTTAAATTTGCTTTTTCGTCTTAAATTAAGCCGCTCGTGGAAGAATCTGAAAATATTGACCCGTACACCGAATAAATAAGTAACCGGAAGGGGGTGATCTAACAACTGAATGATTACGTTTTTTAATAAGACTTATATGAGAACCGACAGAGTTTTCGGAGTGCCTCCTAAAATACAATAATTTTTAAAAAATATTTCGGCAAAAAAATTAATTCAATTCAGGACCACGTAATAATGGAAACTTGAATACAATTTATATGTTCGCATCACTATGATGACGGGGACTATGGTTGGTTCTTCGATGGGTAGAGTCTTTATTCTCAGCCCGATATCCCTCTCTTCCCTCGGATATGTTCTCTATCCCTCTGTTCCCTCGATTGAAGTGGTTGATCTCCATAACAGCGATGGACGCGGACCCTCGAGCAAATTCTGTCACTGCTGCATGGCGGATTGATCTTCAGGGAAATTCCGAGGAACCTTAAAAGTTTCCGCAACAGACGAGACCGATGGCATTTTCCCCTTTTAACGTCAGTGGGTGTATGTGAATGTGTGTGTCTATCCGTTGTGCAATGAAGTCGTCCATTTCTCCGAAAAGCGTCGCTTTTCCCTGCCCTCTCTCGCGACACCCTCCTTAAGGAGTCGTTCCACCACTATGCACTTGCCCCTGTTTGCAATGTATACATGATTTTTTCTGGGATACCCGGAAGGAGATTCGCTTCCAACGGCAGCATCCACGGTATTTTCCCGGAGGATTCCTCCGCGAAACCCCGGAATCCCTCCCACAATGGCGTGGCCTCCTGATGCCTCGCGAAAACTCAATTTAAACTTTTCCCCCTTGGATAGCGAATGTCAAGCGATTTCATTTCTTTTCTCCGTTAGCTGTTTCGCGGAATGTTCCCCATCTCCCTCCCTCCCTCCCCCCCGTGTCGTCCTCCTCCCCCTCGAGCGGCTCTGAGGAGTAGGGTCCGTACCCGTCCACCCCAGCGCCCTTTTTATTTCTCATTTATTTTGTTTCTTCTTTTTAATGTCGTGGGATTGGACGTCACCCGACGTGTTGCGCCTGCCTCTGGCGCCGTCCCGCAGCGGAAGGATCCACTAAATTCCACTTTGGACAAAGAGCTGGCGGCTATGTGTTTCGCCACAACTCCAGAACATATTATTCATTTGGGGGCTCCGTTTCCCCTTCCCGCAGGCGTTCGCTCCCATCGGGACCCGTGGCGCCCAGAGTCGTTTATTAATATGAACCAACCCGAGCGAAGGTCATCGCGGTGATTGTAAACCGTTTTACCGATTCCCTCTCTTCATTGCTTGTACACTACTTCATTTCCGATAGATTTGTTTATTGGTGTGGAATCTGTATTTTACATTTTTGTTTCCTCGTATATAGTTTGTTGGAGACGTTAATTTTAACTAATGACTGTATAATGTTATGTACTTATTTTGTTGAATATTGAGGGCTATATTAATTAATAATATAGTACGGAAAAAATAATGACAAACTTTTGAGTCTCCGCAAAAAATCGGTCCTTAGATCGTGTTGATCCTTGATCCTTTAAGATCCTTGAATATTTAAGTTAATATATTCTCCTTCACCCAATGAACGTACATGGTTAGTATAAAAAGTACAGGAAAAAGTTTCGGGCAAATAGATTTATTTCAGATTTGCATACTAAAAAGAAAGATTTGTACTTTTTCACAGATTTTATTATGTGGTACAACGCATTTCACCGACTTGCGGCATCATCAGGTACAAAAAATGTTTTTGTTTGATTGATTGTTTTTGATTGATTGATTGTTCTGACTTTTTTGTTTGTTTGTTTTGTTTGGTTTTCTTGTACCTGCTGATGCCGCAAGTTGGTGAAATGCGTTGTACCACATAATAAAATCTGTGAAAAAGTACAAATCTTTCTTTTTAGTAGGGATATTAAATACTTCCAGGAAGCGAAGACTGAAACAATAGAATTTATTTCAGATTATTAATTAATACGATCTTTCAAATTCTTCGAAGTGAATTCATTCCCTGAGCGTTGAAAAAACATTCCTAGCGACTTTTCCACGACCTTAAGACTCCCTGGTAGGCGGCTAGCAATTATGTGTTTTTTCACGCACATTGTGTGTTTTTTTCAAGCAAGATATATCAATCGTTGCAGGTGTTTTGAGCTCCGTTAAGGGAAAGCAAAGATTGAGAGGCCCACAGTTTTATTCCGACTGATGTATCTTTAAGATCCAATGCATATCTCACTCTCTCCATCTATTGCCCTGAAATCTCAGGGAAGTTTGCTTCTGATTTATTCGCGCAAACAACGTCGCATGTATCTCCCTCCTCTCATTATAGACTCCTAAAAAGGGATCACTTATGGCGTTGTGGCCCAGAAACGAGAATTAATTAACGAGCGCCGACTTGCTCTAACCCAGACAATCGCTCCACGGAAGGACACGGGAAGATTCAACGGGGGTGGGGGAGAGAACTTTTCCGTTGGGGCCGTCAAGTGACGAGCGTTGCGCGGGATGAGGGAGACATTTTCCAAAACTTCACGGCTCCTGCGACAAAAAACCGTTCTGCGGCGGCCATTGCATGGACCCCCATCCCCTTCCATCCGGCTTGTTATCGAGGGGCGGAGGGGAGGGATGGAAATTTCGGGAGGTTTAAAGTGTCAGAAGGGCAGTGGGCAACGGCTTATGTGAGGGGTGCGGGCCCCCGGGGGCAGGAGAGAGAGAGAGGCGGTCCGTCGTGAAAGGGAATTGGTGGCGGAGGGCTCCGAGGAGATGGAGCGGGGAGGAGCGAAGGATTGGAGAGAGTGAGGGAGGGAATAGAGGGGCGTAGGCGGGCCTTCTGAGGGTAAGATCAACTTTGGAGAACTCAATAACTACCCCTAGGCATGCTTCTCAGCCGGGCTTCCCCTCATCCCATCCCCCTTCTCGAGAACCCCCTCCTTTCCCGTCTCCTCCCCGTCCCCCTCCCCGCCTCCTCACCTGCTTATCCCGCCTCCACTCATATGCCCCTCAAGTGGTTGTATAAATACTGCGGGGAATGAAGTTGCCTCTTTTCTCATATTATGCTCCGTGTACCAACCAACTCCCTCCCTTTCTTCATTCTTCTCTTCTGGATTTCATCCGACTATCCTCCTCGAATATTATACTAATCTCTGAGGTGTACTGTTGTACGCAGGAAAAAATACGAAGAAAATGCTTTATGCTGTATTCATTCCCTCCCCTCCCCCCGATCCCTACCCCTTCTTCCTTACCCCCCTCCCTCTCCCCGCCCCATCTGACTTGCCCCATCTCTCATTTCCGAGCGACGCGGTGAAATTTCTCCCCCGAACCTCCCCCACCCGTCTTCCTCCTTCGTTCTCCTCACCACCAACTTCTTTTGGAGCGTGGGTAAGGGGAGGGAGAGAGGGAGAAAGAGGAGCATTTTTGTCCCTTTTTAGAGCCCGTAGATCGTCCCAGAGTGGGAGGAGAAAAGTTTATATTTTAATAAATTTCCCTGATATCCAGCACCCTCCCCCTACATCCTCCCTTCGCCATTCTTAAGCCGTGCTCTACCTCCAACATCCCCTCCCCATTCTCCCCGACTCCTCCTCCTCCCCCGCCCCTTGCCTCCAAAGGGGTTTCCCCACTCCACTACGAAGCCCAAGAAGAGTTCCTCTTCTGATGAAGGTGCTTTGGCCTGGGTTCAGGACATCAGGCCGACAACCTTTTTACTGGGCTGTTGACTCCGCAATTCCTTCCCATTCTCAAAGCCGTATTCATTTAAAGATGAGCGTGACGCATTATTCTATAATGATTAGGAAAATACATACGATATTGTTGCTTTGAATAATGAGTTCTGGCCCTCATCGGATGCAGAGCTATTTCTCTACTTACAGAATTATATCCGCTGGGCGAGTTCATTTCGTTCATAACGCTCCAACGAGAGCAAAAATGTTTGAAGCTATCGGATATCCGTGTCTCTTACAACCAAAAGGATTATAAAAACTAGTTATGAAAAAACGTACCCAGACGCATATTTGTAACAACAAGAATTTTCATATTATTATGAAAAAATCGTAAAATCTTTTCCACAATTTGAAAACTGCTGATCAACATTTTTACACTACGTCAAAATTTACCTATGAGCTTCATCTCATTTGCTTTCTCACAGAAAATTTGTATTATTAATTGATATCATCAGAGTATGTACACATACGATGATTGATACGTCTATAATAAAACTAAAAAAAGGCTACTTTTTTAAGTGTAAATTTTACTCATGCTTGGTATTTTTGACGGCTTTCCAGATATTTAATTCGTACAACAACCTAGCTTTTACAAAATCGTGTACGCAGTATTTTCCTGTGTTAAATGAAATAATTTTTCTAGCATTTGATTTATGAGTTGGCTAAATTTTAATATGAGTTGTTACTTAGTAATTTACTCGTCATGATGATTAAATTGGAACGTTGTTGAGTATAATAGACACTCGGCAAATTCGTCTTCAAAGGATTAACTCTTACTACCCATTGTTCGTCAGAAAAAAGAGACCAACAAATGGGCAGGGGTAAAGAAGAAGAATTTTGTCTTGTTAAGAGTTCTCGTCTGAATTCAAAATCCAGGGAAAGTTTGTCAAACAGAAAGTAATTTTTTCCAGTAAGAGAAAATAGCCAAATTTTACCGCACCCACTCGTGGACGTGGATCCACCCTTCGTAAGGTTCACTTCGTCTACTTGTTTGATGAAACCGGAGGGGAGGAGTACATCTTGAACTTGATGGCCACGGAAATGATTTCCAGCCAGGCGCGCTGTGGCGTGGCACTTCCTCGTGCTTGCATTTCCAGGGAAAATTGAGAGTGGGGAAGTTTTAGTATTTGAGAACGGGAGGAAGATTTCTTCTGTTGGCTCAACAAACTTTTCCTTCGCTAAGTAACCTTTGGCATAGAAGAAACGGAAAGTAGGGATGGGCGTGTTTATGGATGTGGCAAAGTAAGAGAACGTTTATTCTCCGTTTGCCGATTGGGTTGGCCAAAGTGTTGGCTTTAGGTTAAAAGTTGTTTCCGGGCTGGATGCCTGCTTAGAAGCTTCTGAACTATTTCCAAGATTTGGTTCCTCCCGTTTGCTCTGCCGCAAAATGTAACTGAAACGTTGTCCTGGGGTAGAACATAAACATTGTTTTCATTTTGGTGGTTTGAGGAAAAGGCGCTCATTTCTTTGATAAAAACTTAACTTATAGTAACATTTAATTGAAATCAACTCATAGGATTGTTTTATTTACAGGGAAGTACACAGTGAACCGGATTTCAGTAGTACTGGTTTAAGAATTTTCTTCCAAGTCAATTATAATTTCAAAGAGGCGTTCAGGTTTAAGTTTCAGTATCTAATCACTATCAAATATTCACCTTTGTTGGTGCCCTCAAAAGAGCATAGGGAATAGGTTCAACTAAAACGGAACATTTGATTTAGAGTATAATGAAATAGACCACATAATTTCAGTTTTTAGGAACATGCAATGGAAAACATTCTTCATAGAAGTGTACAAATAATCCATTACTGAAAAGAGGTTGCATTTTAAGAGATGGTCAAGTTTTCGAGGAGTTTCCTTCATTTTATTAACTTTTTTCAAAACTTTAGATTTTCTGTAATATCTTTTCTCCTAAAATATATCAACTTCGTTTGGTTCACTAGTATACCATGGCATTATAATTGAGGAAAATGGATAATATTTCAGAGCAAATAAGTGTTCAACTTCTGGGCACTTGAAGAGCTCACACTAGGCTATATAAATTTACTTTTTTTAATGAGTGAATATTTAAATAAATTTGTGTGAAAGTAAAAACTCACCACAGAATGCATTCCTTGTAGATCCACCTGCTTGTTGATTACCATAATCTAATCGCTTGCGAAATAGCAAACTTTGAAGACCTCAGAATCAGCGTGGTTGAATTGACATTAAAGGTAAAGAAACTGAATATAGCCTGTGGGAATACGTGTAGATATTATCTCTGCTGAACTACTGAAAAATTAAAGTACTGAGAGAAAAAAAGAGTACTAAAAGAGATAGAATATTAAAGAGAAATGTTGTCTATCGCTGATTAGGCCTCATTTAGAATATTCTGCTAGTAAATGGGACCCCACGAATTTAGATTGATTGCCAAATTGGATCGCGTGCAGCGTAGAGGAGCTAGATTAGTAAAACGTTGTTTTGATGAACTTAGTAGCGTATCCAAAATATTATAGGAGCTAGTCTCTGAATCACTTGAAGGTTTAATTACAGATTTATTTCAATTATTGTATAAATTTGAAGAATGTCTCTTTGCAGTAATATTCAAATGTATAGTATTAATACCCCCATCGTACTACGGTAGGCGGGATCATGTCAGTAAAATGAGAGATTAAGGGTAGAGCAGACATGTTTTCACGACCTATAAGGAGTCAGAACAACATTTTCCGACCTCGTTAGGGGTAAAAATATTCAGGTCGAAATTAGTCTAGTATTTAATAACCTTCGGCTACACACCCTAGCGGCGGATTGCAGGATACCAAGCAATGTAAAAATGAAAGGCCCCCCCCAAAGGGTTCTGTGCGGTTGAAGTAATTATTTTGATAAGCTACAGAATAATGTTAAACCTGTGTGATCCTTTAGTAAAATATAAAGTTTTACACCTCAAATTGTGTAAAAAGTCGTGCTTTTACATGAAATCAGAGTTTTAAAAAGATTTTCCACACCTCTATGTAAATAATTACAGTAACATTGGAATTAATCCATAAACAAAGTAGTTAAAATATTCGTTTACGTAGCGCTGTATTAACTTATCAATTAATAACAAATATTTGCAATTAAGTTTGTATAAGATGTCTATGACGAAGAAATACACTAATAAGTACTGGAACGGGTATATAATTTAAATATTTAATTAAAAAGTTCTTTTTTCTTTGAATTCAGCGAAAATAGTATTTGATTACCGCGGTAATGAAACTGAGCATCAAAATTTTTGGAGCATCGCATTATTTACTCTTTGTTAACCATACAAATTTGATTAGTGCTGATACAAAAATATTTAAAATGGCGATTGGCATAACAAATTAAAACTCATATAATCAGGTTCCTCATCAGCCCTCCCTCATCTTAATCTACCTAATACCCCAAGCCGCCGCAAGGACGTGTGGCGGGGGGTGTTAGGGCACCACCAGCAATTAAGAAAAAAACCGCATGCAAAATCTACAAATTCATACAATCCACAAACAAAACATGGTATAGACACATGCAAAAACCCTTAAACACCAAACCCATTAAGCACACTAACATACACATGCACCTATCTTATGTCTTTGCAATGTTTAATTTTGTTCCGACTTGTAAATTAAATGTTTTTAATGCTTCTACAATGTCTTCGGATTCTTACTATTTAGATGACTGATTGTTTGGGGAAAGAATGAGTATTTGAATCTATCTGTACTGGGATCCTGCATTTCCCTTATTTTATTTTTGTGGTCTGATCTACCTAAGTAGTGTGGGGCCATTATAATTCCTTTAGTGTCATCGTTAAAATCGTTGGTTCTGAATCTTTCTAAAAGTCTAAGTCTCGCTTATTCTCTTCGTATCTTAAGTGGCTCTCAGCCTATCCACTAAGAGACCTGTTACACTTGTGTTCTTATCACAATTTAAAACGAATATGGCGGATTTTCTCTGGACTTTATCTAATTCTTTTTACCAAATTTTCTCCCAACGATCCCAAATACTTGTGACATACTTCAAATGAGGTCTAACTAGAGCAAATAACACCTATCTTTAACTTTCTCATTAAATTCCCCCACCACCCAATTAATGAGGCTGAGTTTTCTTTAAAGCGGATCCGCATATTTTACTGATGTGTGCTCCCTATGAAAGGCGTTGTGTTAGAACTACCCCAAAATATTTAACTTGAGTGGCCTTAGAAGCACTGAACTTACTTTTGGGTAGGATGCTATTGATTTTTTTCCAGTTTATGGATGAAATATTGAAATCTCCTCCGATAATTAGTATCCTATTTGGTAAATGGGAAATCAAACCAGGGACCTCTTTATCTAGTTTTCAAATTGTGTTTCTCCGGAATCGGGGTATTTAGTATGCACTAGCGCATACTTATTTTGTCCAAGGGCTTTAAATGGAACACCAAACACTTTCTATGCTGATGTAAGAGAAAGAGTGACTTCTAATTTCGTGAATATTATTAGCAGCTATGACTATTAACAACACTTGATCATCTATGATGAATAAGTTCAAGTCAGAATGGGGAAAACCATTTCGAACCTTCAACTTTTTTGAGTAATTATATGTGCAGCTATGTGGTCAGAAAAATCGATACATTTCACAAAATTAATGCCTTTTTATAATTATTAAAACATTTAGCACTTACAATACCCACGATCTGTTAGCACTTACATTTCTCACGATCTGTCCTGGGGAAAACACATACGAGAAATATGCGGTCGTACTAATAAAAAATTGGGATTTGTGAAAAGATTGCTAGGTAAATGCGATGAAAAAGTGAAAGTACGATGTTTCCTTGCCTTGGTCAGGCCCCACCTAGAGTATGCTGCCAGTATATGGGATCCTCATAACATAAATTTGGTTTCGGAATTAGATCGTGTTCAGCGGAGGGGGGCTAGATTTGTCAAACATTGTTATGACCAACTCAGCAGCGTATCTACTTTGCTAGACAATTTAGGTTGGGATTCTCTTACACAGCGGCGTTTCCAATATAGATTAAACTTATTAAAAACATTTAAAGATTGGCCCTTTGCCGATGACATCTAGGATATAATACAAACCCCAACGTATTACGGTCGAAGGGATCACGAATATAAGACTAGAGAGATAGACTGTAAGACTGACAGGTTTAATATGTCATTTTATCCAAGAACGATAAGGGACCAGAATGCTTGTAGCCGAAATTCCCCAGGACTTAGTTCATTACAATAAGTATTAACGTACAGGTTAGGGACTTCGCGAGGATATGTATACATGTGTGTATGTATGTATGTATGTATATATATGTATGTGTCTATATGTGTATATATATATACATATATGGAAATATATATATATATATATATATTTTTTTTTTCTTACAGGTTCCCCCCACCTCTCCTCACCTAACCCCCAACCCCCTAAACCCTTACCCTTCCCTCATGGTGCTACACCTCCTGCCACACACCTTTTTGATGTCTCGCAGGGTATTTATGTAGATGTAGATACCTTTTTAAAACTTTTTTCAAATGCCTAGATATCTGGATCATGATATTCTTTACGAGGAATTATTTGCACTTATTTATCAAGGTTGTGCTAAAATTTAAATGGGTATTAATTCAACCTAATTTAGCTTCATAGGCCTAACCACCACTATTATGGAAGACGTATATTTTCTAAATGTTCACCTCAAGTCTGACGTTATTACCCACAGCGACTCTTATTACCGCACTCGAAAGTTCAAGAATTGCACAGAACGTTAAAGGTAAAGTAATGTTTGCAATTACCGTTTTTGGCTTTTTAAACTAAACCCGTTGCCCAGCATAACATTTATGGTAAAAGGCTATGGAAGAGTAAACGAAATCATAAAACTCAGAAGAACACTCCAGAAATTGTGAATTATTCATATTAGAGAGCCTTATTAAATTAAGAACACAATGTGTTTTTCCACTGTCCTTTATATTGGTACTTTTAGTTTCGACACTTAGACATGATCAGGAACAAATTAGTAAAGTTGCGGCCCAATTATACACCATTCTTGTGGGGGAAGGGGTGGGTGAGAGAGGGGTAGGAAGGAGAGGTGGGGGAAAGAGGAGGGGTTGTGATCGGCGTTGATGGGAAGGAGGAGAGAAGTGTTAAGGGCCAGGAAAGGCGATTAGTGGCGTTCAAATTGGGGGGGGGGGGCAAGGAAGTATAGTTATGTCTTTCCGTGATGGAAAGGGATGCTTCCAGGATTGGGGAGAGGTACTCAAACAATAAATCGTTGACCAAATGACCCGCTTTTAAATTCTTTCTGATTTACAGCTCTTCCTACTTGTCAATCCTCTTTCCTTTGTTCATCTGGTGCATGAGTTCCGGGTTGAAATCACTCTCATGATTTTCTTCCCACAGATGCTTGGCGAAGTGAGATTATGTGAGGTCACAATTTCTAAAACAGCGTTTCCGTTCCTCCGCCCGTGTTGTTAATCTCCCCGTTTGGACTATGTGGATAGCACTACAGTCCTTACAAGTCAACTTACGCATGTCACTTTAATTTTGCGTTTCCGCTTTGCCCTTCATAGTATTCATGAACGATTTGAAGTTGTTCGCATTGTAAGAAGCTATCCGTAATTGTTCCCTAGGGAAGAGGTCGGCCATCATTTGTGAATTCAATCCATAATAAGTGAGTCTACACTGGTTTTAATTTATAACATCCATTTTAACTGGTTTAAACAAAAGATTGTTTGTTCCAAGAGAACGTTTCTTTGTAGTATTTTTTCTATTAAATCTTCTTTGCCCCCATTTTTCATTTCTAAATCTTTAATCGTTTCAAGTTCAAGAACAAAATTACTTTTAGGGAGAGGTATGTCTAGTAGTCTATTTATCATTGTGTTCTTCATTTAATGAACATGAACTTCCAAAACGTTTAGCCAAAAACCATCGAAGACATAGGAGAGTCTCTTACAGCAGTCAGATGAGAGCTAAAAGACAGTACTAGCGCTGCCTATTAAAGCTGCATCTGCTATTTATCTCCGAAGGTAAAGCTGGCATTTGAATGAGACGTTATGAAAATAAGTTTACCTTCATTGACTATACATGGCGGATAGGATGAATTAACAAAAACGAACGGAAAGAAAAAAATGTGGAACTTTTTACCAGGTTACCGTAAGTCGTATTTTTCAAAGCATTTGGAATAATTTGGGTATACGAGGTGTGTTCAAGACATAACGAGATTTTTTTCATTTCGCGGGCTTGGAGAGTCCGATTGTCACACTTTTTTTATTATGTTGGTATACATGCCCCTGAAATGTGTAAAACTTTCAGCTGTTTTCATGGTGGACTTTGTCTGTGACAGCCACTAAGGTTAGACGTGTTTTATGAGATCGGCTATTTTCGTTTGTTAAAAGAAATGGATCAAAGAATTTGTTTAAAATTTTGCGTAAAAAATGAAATAAAGTGTAACACACTGTGAAATGTTAACAAAGATCTATGGTGAGTCTGATATGAGTAAATCAAGAGTTTACGAGTGGTATAAGCGTTTCCAAGAAGCCCGTGAAGACCTTGAAAATGACGTACGCCCTGGACGCCCCAGCACATCAACAATCGATGAAAACGTGGAAAAAGTGAAAGAAATGGTTATGAACGATCGCCGAATCACAATTAGAGAGGTTGCTGATGATGTTGGCATGTCGATTGGATCATGTCATGACATTTTTTCCAATTTTTTGGGTATGAAACGCGTGGCAGCAAAATTAGTTCAAAAATTGTTGAATTTTGAACAAAAACAGCGGCGAATGGAAGTTGCTCGGGAGTCACTAAATGAAGTAAACGACGATGCAGAATTACTGAAACGTATTATAGTAACAGGTGACGAAACATGGGTTTATAGATATGACGTTGAAACTAAGGCTCAATCATCCCAGTGGAGGCATTCTGGCTCGCCAAGACCGGAAAAGGCTCGAGGAGTGTGGTCGAACGTGAAGGTTATGCTCACTGTGTTCTTCGATTTTAATGGCATAGTGCATCATGAATTCCTGCCGCCAGGTCAAACGGTCAAAAGAAGTACCACCTACAAGTTCAACGCCGTTTGCATGAAGTGATCCGAAAAAACGCCCGGATCTGTGGAAAAACAATTCATGGCTTTTGCACCATGATAATGCACCAGCTCACACTTGCGCCACGATAATGCACCAGCTTGTTCATGAATTTTTGGCCAAAAACAATACTGTAACGATGCCTCAACCTTCATATTCCCCAGATATAGCTCCTGGTGACTTTTTCCTCTTTCTAAAAATTAAGAGAACCTTGAAGGGCCGTCGTTTTATGTTTTAACACACCACAACATTTCATTCTACAAACATTTTGTTTCCAGGTATATGAATAAAAAAATGTTTCAAACCATATTTAATTTATTTCTACAAAAATGCATAGCAATCGCTTTCAACAGATATGTGCATCATAAACGATATTATCTGAGAGAAATGTTCACCATCAGCATCAAATATGTAATGTCCCGAATATCTCAATCCCACACCCCCTCTGGAGAAGCTCGTGCCATCCAGAAACCCTTATTACCTGATTTTTATATTTTACACGAAGTCCCCCAACCTCTGCTAACCGGATTCGTATATTACGTGGACCATTCTTAGCATTAAACCTTTCCCAAACCACCATTGCCTTCCCCATCCCTTTCTTTCTATCCAATATACCTGTATAAGAATCTCATTTGAGGTGGATATAATTTACTCTGAAAATGATTCGGGGCCTTTGAAATCGATCGGAAAGAATAAAATTTGTGCAAAATATCATCAAGTATTTTTAATGTCACCTTGACTCTTTTAATAACCCAACGGATGAAATCAATGTCTTGTACGAGTTAGTATTTGTGAATTACCATCGCACTGTACCTCTAGACGTCGATTGAGGTTTTGTGGGCTTAAGTAGTCATCATTATTACATTATTGGATTAATGTGTTACTGTATTTTAAGGTGAAATTGTTTGTTTGTTGATAGTATATGTATTTGTGTGCGTGCAAATTATAAGCATTTGTGCATGATACATATGCCACTGTGAGTTTAGGTTCATGTGGATGTGTTGATTAATGCATGTGTTTTTACGGGTGGTGACGTTACACCCTCGCTACACGCCCTTTGCGGCGGCTTGTGGGGGTTATTATGTAGGTGTAGAGATCATTCATGTTTAAATACAAGGTCTGTTCCAAAAATAAGTACAGTAAATCTGGGGGAAAAATTTATTGCAGATCAAATTACAAATTACTAAAACTCTTCTTAAGAGATCACCTTTTATGTATCCACAAACACCAATGCCAGTGCCTCCGCCAGTCGTGGTATGCTTCCTCTTTGACATAATCCAGTAGTCCAAATTGGTACTCAAAGGGGTTGTACTTGGGTCGTACTCAAAGACCCGTATTTTCTCACCAGTGCCCACAAATTTTAAAAAATCGTGTCACTTTCACTGTGGTCCAAGGTAACATTGCCACACAAGCAGTCTTCTGACAGCACCTTGGGGACCATATTAGCAGACCTTTCTCACGACTAAATTTTCTGTAAGAATGCAATACACTGTGGTTTTCTGAACATTGCACTCTTTTGATAACACCTTGGCCCTTGAGGGTCAATCAGAATTGAGCACGTGTCTTAATTTTTACACATCAAACATGTTTCATCAAACTGTATTTTTGATGGATGCACAGGGTATTTCTCATCTTCAACCTACTCGTTACCCTCCCAAAACATCCGATGCCAGCAGAAATCCATCTCTTGGGACAACTGTCCATTTCCATAAGTATCCTTAACCATGGTCATGGCCACCGAACCCAATTTTCCAAGCTTAATGCACAATTTTATTGCATATCATTGCTCCATGGGAAGTGGCATCGGGAATTCGTGACGTGACCCTCAAACAGGGGTCCAGTATAGCAGCAATCCGCACACTATTAATGCCCACATTAAATTGACGTGGGTTGCGTTGCTTTCCCAAGATTTCCCATTACCTTTCCCATTAAAAATAACTCCACTCCAGCCATCTGCATTGATATCGGAAGAGTAAATACTTTTTTTTAACAGAAGCCTGTATTTCATTTGATGGTGACCCTGTAAGTCGAAACCTAAGTCGTGCATTATAAAATGTATCTGAAAGAACAAAGTATTTTCTTCCGATATGAATCGCATCCACCAAGTGACACTTCAAACCATTCTGTTCATCTGCATTAGTGGCAAAAACTCATTCTAATTATTTGTGGGACAGACACCGTAAGCGTTCAACCTAACATTTTTAAGTCCAATCCTTCCCTTGCATCCATTGTAGCCATAACGATGGCTGATTTTTATAGGTGACAGTAAAGCTCGCACCATAATATAAGGGTGTGAAATAAAACCATTCAGATTATAGAGGTCAGGTCCTTAGCCCACGCCGCTGTACGCTTCTGTTGTTTTGTTAGTTAACTAAAACATGTCCATTGCGCGATTTACTTCAAAGCCCAAAACCGGATTGAAATGGTGCATAGAATGTCACAGGTGGGGTGAAAATTCCTATAGCTCATCTCATTAACCTCGACATATAAGAAATAATCTATAATCGGATTTTGAAAAGCATTTTTTTAAATGTATAATTACTATAATTAGTATTTATAAATCAAAATTCAATTTTTATTTGTAAGCTCCAGGCAAATAAATATTCCTGAGATTTAAAATAAATTATTGTTATTATTATTGGAATTCTACCGGTTAAGGTAGGTTCTGGATGGACACATCCTATGCATTGCACATGCTTGCGAAAACTTACGTTAAAACATTCTCACTGACATCGTCTTCCCGTAATCCATAAATACATCTTACAAGTGAATTAAAATATTTTATAAAAAGTTTAAAACGCTGCATCTTGTAGTAACATCCTCTACTAGTATGTAATAAACTATTTTATTTTATCTAGTGTGGTGCTAAACAGGAGAGAGATTTTCTGTCGAATCAACAAGCTTTCTTTTACAATTCCAATATTTCCAGAGCCAATACTATAATACAGTATGAATTTTCGGATTTTGATAATCTAATAAAAAATCGGAATTTTGAATAAACGCTTGAAATATGTTAATATTATCATTACAATGAGGCTAGTATTCAGTTACCTGAATTGTTATTGTTTTCTTCGAAACGGATTAGTGTACACACGCCACATTCGTTGAAGGACGGGTCGCTCTCTAAATGCGTACACCCCTGTACAGCGTACCTTCAGAACGACTCTGAAGGGAGCGAAAGAAACTGCTTTTGGTGGAGAGAGGAGAAATCTATTTGACTTCTCAGTTTGTAAACTTTTCTGAAGTATTGAAATTCTAGAGAAATTTATTCTCAGTGATCAATATTGGTGCGTAAGGTTTAAGCATTTTTTATTATTGTCTTAAATTGCTCCATTTACTGAATTCTTTTAAACAATCATGTTACTTGAATAAATTGAACTTTATCTCTTGATATCTCTTTAACTCTTGAAATTGTTCCGGTTAATTAAGATTAATCAGTGTTGTTTCGTTTTAATTTAAAATTTAGGTAGAAAGAACATGTCATTTTGAAGAACCTTGACGAATTACGACTATTCATTGCTAACAGTGTGTGCCGTTAATCCGTAATATTGATTTGGGCATGGTTTATATGTTTCTTCGGGTATTCATTGAATGGAATTTCCCTTTTCCTAACCATTTAAACACACTTCCACTCCATTATCCCTTGCCCATCCCAACTGGTGATTGCACCCCCTGCCATACGCACCTTTTTCGTTGGTCGTGGGGTATTATTGTAGACGGAATAATAACAGGAGTTGGAAAAGTGATTGTTTTTAACTAATTTTCTTTTGGATGCCTGTAGTTTACATTATATTCCTTGACTCGACTATTCCTGGCCGAGATACGAATGCGCAGTTCGTTGGTGTAAATCGATAAAGCTTGAAAATGTTTTACAAAGTGAGTAACTGTAATGGAATGGTGAGACAGACATTTTTGAACTAACGGCGTAGAGCAGCTTTCTTTTTCTGCCATTCCCATTGGCTTGGCGAAAAGAGGTAGCGGTCTTTATAACGGTCTGCTGAATAGAGCGGTCCGATCGTCGATTCGTCCTTCCCTCTACCCGTCAATTCTCTCCCCCTCAACCCTCTCCACCATTCCTGTAGTGTGGACCTCCCCCCCTCCTACCGCCTCCCCAACTTCCCGGGAAAGATTCATCTCTTCCTTCCCCTCCTCCCAAATTCCCGGTGCCTCGACATCCAGGGGACCGGCGTTTTTCAAGCTGGCCGTAAATTTCTCCCGGAACTCCCGCTACCCGCTCTTCCCTTCCCCCGCCATCCAACCCCAAACCCTCCCACCTCCCTCCTCCTCTCTTCCAGCCTTTCCCTCCTCTCGGGCCACCGACTGGAACTCCACGATACCTTCCGATACGGCCCAACATCGAGAAAATCGATTCTCTACTCCCGACCCACCAATTGTCGAGGGTCAGGTGTTCTGTTTCGACACCGGTTGTGCATGCATAGTAGTTCACATATTCTTCCGTTGGGAATTATTTTTAGGTAGCGGGAGAAATAAATGTCGGTTGGCAATTTTTCTAAGACATTTAATTAATTATTCAATGCAATTCAGTAATTCCACTTTTCTGCAGAAGTTGGGAAAACACAATCCTAAACGGTCGGAGCAATATCTTCTACGGCGTACAGTGAATAATTTATAGGAAAAGAAAAATTTTAATTTGAATGGAACAAAAATTGCTTCCGTTGATGCATTGGTCCCAAGCCGCTTTGGTTGAGAACCGAAACAAAGAGCAATTAGAGTAAATGTCTCTTCCGAGATTATACTACCTTTGAAAACGCAAAAATAAGTTAATGTATGAGAGAATGCGATTCTTTCCTCTTTCTTAAATGGACGAGCAAAAATTAAAAAAATGTTGGATTCCATTACATTTCCCTTCTACCGTAAGTTGATTGATACAACTTCTACTTGAATTAATTAAATTGAATGTTTTCGTATAAATATTTTTGTCATCCACTCTTTCTCATGAGTATATGTGAAATTAAATACAAGGCATGAGCATTATTCGTCCATTGTACGCGCCTACTTTAATTGAAGAATCATTACTTGTGTACGTGAGACTAATTACATTAGTTGCAACAATTTCAGAGCGTAAACATCATTCGCCTTGACCGGGATTCGAACTCGGATCCCTCGATGTCGAGTGCTTTAGCCAGTTAAGCTATGATTCAATTAATTTTTATTCGGTCCAGTACATACGTTACACGGAAAGTGTTTACATTATACATAATATCAGCTTATAGGTTTTGGGTTATATAATATATATATCGATACATATATGTCGATATATTCATACACATATATACACATAAACACAAATAAAGGTGCATATACACACACACATGTAGAAATACACTTTAATATGTATGCATATACAATTGTGGCAATATGCAATACTGTTGTAAGAAATAATGAGGCATGGTTCACAAGATATAGATTAGATAGGTGTGGGCTATCGATTAGTTTGAATCACATTCTGCAAAGCAACTCTTCAACCACTGGCGAAGGGTGTCCGGCACCGGGGGTGGCAATTAATTAAAATGCAATCGAAAAGGTTGGTTAAAATAGGTTTAAAAACATCCCAATTCGCGAAATAAAATTCAAAGGGTAGGCCGTCCAAGCCGGGTGCTTTGCCCTTTGGGAACATGGAGGAGACGCAGTCCAGTTCGTCTGAACCTATGTCTCGACCTTAATCGTCTTTTTGGGTTGTGGACAGCATAGGGAGAGGGTGTGTGTCTATCTCCTTCCACGGGGGATGGCTGTTAAAAGCCTTGATAGTGCCGGGCCGCTTCCCTAAGGAGGTCGGTGTCGCCGGTGGCTGATTCTCTGTCAGGGATTCTGTCTGTGACGGAGCCGGAGTTGGATTTCATCGAGCGCCGAAGCTAGTATAGCGTATGGGGCCCCCCTATTCTTTTTGCCATTTTTGGGGAGCGTATTTTAGGAGTTCGTAGCCGAGTATAATTTTTTTAAGAGACGACACTTGGGCGTGGAAATCCTACGGTGCAACATCCTTACGCAGGAGCTCCTCCAGCGCCCGGCGGTAGAAGGAGATAGTGTATTTTTTCTCTTCGCCACTCAAAAGTTTGCCTTTTGATGAGTGTGACATTTAGGGGCTTGAAAACCTCGGACCACCATACCGCGAGGTCTGCATCCCGACGGAATGCCGCGATCAGTTCACACACCCGCCTGCGGTTGGAGTCGCGGCGAGTGGCGTCCTCCAGCACGCGGCGGTCCATGCGCCAAACGGTACCGAAGCGGTGGGCGCGCGCGGCGGGGTTTGAATCCGGGCACGTAACACTCATGATCAGCGCGCAGTGATCAGAGAAGGGCACTGGGAAGGTGTCCACTCTCTGGACATCATTCTTAAGTGATGCCGGGAGGTAGAGGTAGTCAATCCGCGTCCGAGAGTTATGCCCTGATCGCGTGAAGGGGGCGGGGGGACCGGCGCATTGCGGCGTCCTCTTAAGCTCTGAAATTTTTGGGCTTTTTAAGGAACAAGATGTTGCGACTAAAAACCTTACATACAACGTCACAGGCATTCGTAATCGTGCACGACGCGCCACAGTCCACAAGTTTTAAAGTCAATTTGAAACTCTTAGCCTGTTTATACTTTAGACAAATTTCAAGAAACTGCGGGAGATGCCGCAACAGTAACTTTTAACGGAGTAATCCGTTAACATGGATTTCATTGCAAAAATTTCAGAGTGTAAAATCATTCGCCTTGACTGGGATTGGAACCCGGATGCCTCGATGTCCGGCTGAGTGCTTTAGCCAGTTAAGCTATCGCGGCGTCTACTTAAATTCTAAATGTTTGTGCTTTTAACATCTTGTTCCTTTAAAAACCCAAAAATTTCAAAGTTTAAGAGGACGCCGCGAATTATTCCATGGGAATAAAGAGATAAAAAATAGCATAATTGGCTAAAGCACTCGGCCGAACATCAAGGGACCTGGTTTCGAATTCCGGTCAAGGCGAATGATTTTTACGCTCTGAAATTGTTGCAATAAAATGCATGTTTACGGATGACTCCGTTAAAAGTTACCGTTGCGGCATCTCCCGCAGTTTCTTGAAGTTTATATTAATTACATTAGCTTTACATTCAATATGTGTGTTGCCAGTTAATTCGTCATGCGGATATTCCTAATGCCATAAATGTCTAGTGATTAACAATAGATATTGAATTGCCGCTAAATCTCCCCCACACTCTATCGGGGGTTCTACAAGGGCAGGCTTATACGTTTCCTACCAAACAAATAAGCAAGATACTTTTACTTTCTTAAAATTTATATTTATTTTTTAAGAGAATCTCTTTTTAAAACGATATACTTTTTCCAGCGATGGTCTAACTTTTTAACCCTTCTAGATAGTAGATGACGTCTTTCTCCGTAGGTGTTTAGGCAAACGATAATCTCCTCGTCCGAAGAAAATCTCTCTACTCCAAGTGAAACTTGAAGGTAAGAAAGCAGGAAAAAGTCTTACGGGGCCTGATCTGTTGAGCACGGTGAGTGGCCAACTAATTCGAAGTGCAATTCATGAATTTCAGTCATTTCGACCGCCAAAGTGTTCTACAATCCATATTAAAGATTAAGTTTTAAATCTTAATACTACACATTAAAGTACAGTATTTTCTCTATACTTTTACTAATGTTCCCTATGATCAAATAAAAAACTCTTATTAATGCTCTTAATATTGAGCTTCTCTTCTTCTAAACACTTTCTAAGTAGATGTTACGTTCTTCCTGTACTGGTCAATGTTCTCCAAATTTATTCTACATCTACATAAATATCCTGCGAGCCACCAAAAAGGTGTATGCCAGGGGGTGTAGCACCATAAGGGAAGGGTAAGGGTTGAGGGGGTTGGGGGTTAGGTGAGGAAAGATGGGGAGAATCTGTAAGAAAAAAAATATTTTTTATGTATACATATATATATATATATATATATACACACATATATACACATACATATATATATGTACACATACATACATACACACATGTATACACATCCTCGCGAAGTCCCTAACCTGCACGTTAATACTTATTGTAATGAACTATGTCCTGGGGAATTTCGGCTACAAGTATTCTGGTCCCTTATCGTTCTTGGAAAAAATGACATTTTAAACCTGTCGGTCTTGCAGTGCATCTCTCTGGTCTTATATTCGTGATCCCTTCGACCGTAATAGGTTGGGGTTCGTAATATATCCTTGATGTCATCGGAAAATGGCCCATCTTTAAATGTTTTCAATAAGTTTAATCTATATTGGAAACGCCGCTGTGTAAGAGTCTCCCAATCTAAATTGTCTAGCAAATTGGATACGCTGCTGAGTTGGTCATAACAATGTTTGACAAATCTAGCTCCCCTCCGCTGAACTCGATCTAATTCCGAAACCAAATTTATATTATGAGGATCCCATATACTGGCAGACTACTCTAGGTGGGGCCTGACCAAGGCAAGGAAACATCGTTCTTCCACCTTTTCGTCGCATTTACCTAGCACTCTTTTCACAAATCCCAATTTTTTATTAGCACGACCGCATATTTCTCGTATGTGTTTTCCCCAGGACAGATCGTGGGTAATTGTTACACCCAAGTATTTAAAGGAATCTACCCTCGCGATATTGGTTTGTTTCACTTTGTAACTATAAAGGAGGGAATTACTCTTTTCCCAAAAATGTATTACTACGCATTTAAAAAAAATTAATTCCAATTGCCATGTGTCGCACCAATTTTGAATTGCATCTAGGTCGTTGGCTAACACGACTCTGTCTTCGTGACTTCGGATGTCACCATAAATTACTGCATCATCGGCGAAAAGACGGAGCTTCTATTAACTACGGTATTGAGGTCCTTTATGTAAATAAGGAAAAGGAGGGGACCCCTGACACTTCCTTGTGGTACACCCGACGTGACCTTGACAGTATCGGATGATACACCGTCCAGGACGACTGTTTGGACACGATCACTTAAGAATTGCTTAATCCTCTTAATATTACTCTCGTGTATTCCATAAGTTTCCAATTTCGCGAGTAATTTACAATGAGGGCCTTTATCGAAAGCTTTCTTAAAATCTAGGAATATCGCATCAACTGGAATTTTACATTCACCGGAGTTCAATACATCATGTACAAAAAGTGCGAGTTGAGTTTCGCAGGATCTACCCTTATGGAAGCCGTATTGGTTATTAATTAATAAATCTTGGCTATCGAGGTGCCTCGTCTTGGAACTAACAATGGTGTGTTCAAGAATCTTACAGGAAATGGAAGAGAGCGATATTGGCCTATAATTACTGGGGTCCTCCCTGTCTCCGATTTTCAATATGGGTGTTACCGAAGCTACCTTCCAGCCGTTTGGCACGCTTTCTTCTGCTAATGATTTCTTAAATATTATATCTAGATAAGGGGCAATTTCAGCCGACAGTTCTTTATACACGCGCGCCGGTATCTCATCTGGTCCCGGAGATTTGTTGGGGTTTATGTTTTTAAGGAGTAATTCTATTCCGCGGGTGGAAATATTGATTGCTTCCATTGACTGCTGAAATGTTTTCGGAAGGTTCTCCGGTGTATTTTGTGAGGATATGTTGAAAACGCTCTGGAAGAAATAGTTTAATGTGTTGGCTTTATCTAAACTACTCGTTACTTTATCCCCATTTTCGGTAATCAATGAGTTTACGGTGGACTTTTTTCCCTGCACTTCCCTGACGTAACACCAAAATATCTTTGGGTTATCGTTCAAATGTTCGCCTAATTTTTTCCTTTTGAATTCCGCTAGCGCCTTCCGGAAGGCCTTCCTGGCAGTGGACCTAGATGCTTTGTAGTTCTGTATGGTTTCGTTGATTTTATCGGGGGAGGAATCTTTAACTTCGTTTTTCATTCTGGCATGGCACACCCTTTGCCGCCTAAGATATTTCCGTACTTCAGAGTTGTACTATCGGGGTTCCTTATTCTCTTTTATATATTTACTAGGTATGAACCTCTGTATTGCTGAACGTGTTATCGTAAGAAAATTATTCTAAGTATCCTCGACACCACTAGTTTTGCTTAATTCGTCAAATATAAAAAAAGACCTTTTTAATTCTCATTTTAAGCCATCATAGTCCGCTTTATTGAACAAATACACCTTTCTCTTAGGTTTGTTAACTTAACTACGCTTACAGAAAATTTAGCGTTTACAACCCTGTGATCACTGATTCCGTCAACCACTTCTATATTTAACACCTTTTCGGGTATATTTGTGGCTAACAGATCAAGAATGTTCTTTCCCCTTGTTGGTGAAGTGACTAATTGATGTAGGGAATTCGAGCTGAACGCAAATAAGAGAGACTCGCATTGATGCTTGTTTTCCCAATCCCAATCTATTGTGGGAATATTAAAATCGCCTCCGATAATTAGGCTATGCTCATTGCTGTGGGATATAAAGCTTTGTATCTGTCTTTCTAGGTCTGGTATTGAGTTAATGCTAACGTGGAATGGTCTATAATACGCACAGATATATATTCTTTTCGATCTGGGTGTTTTCACTGAGCACCATACACTTTCTATACAGCTATCAGGAAATAGCTCGGCTCTCCTGACGATAGAGTTCTTAACCGCAATTAACACTCCTCCTCCGGCTCTACTTTTTCTCTCGTTTCTATAAACTATGAAGGCCTTGGGAAATATTTCGCAATCTGCGATGTCATCTGTTAACCAACTTTCAGTTTCTATAATGATATCCGACTCTGTGCTATGAATGAGATGGTGAAATTCCGGTATTTTATTTTTTAAACTTCGGCAGTTGACTACTACTACGGAAATTATATCCTCGTCTAAAACCTTATCTGCGGTCTGCTTTCTGGGGATGTTATTTAATCTCCTTGATGTCTTAGTGTGCAATCGGCCTATATTCTGATTAGTACTTCTATCTTTTGTCTCATTTTGTCAATTATTATTTATCTTAAGGGAGACCAACATTAATGAATTTTTTTCTCATTGGTTCTCATCCCAAACTCTAATTCCATAGTACACTCGGCAATGACTTTTACTTCGATGACTTGAATATCTGATTTGGCGAGTTCCCCACCAGATTTCATTCCTTTGCCTCTCTTACCATTTCTTTCCCGTATGCGCTGAAGAGAACGGGTAATATAGAACCCAGCTGTTTTATCCCTATTCCTAACATTGACCATCGTAGTTTTCCACTCGCTATCCATGCCTATACAGTGTCAGAGTTTTATAGGTTGCGGATTAGTCGCTTACCCTTCCAACCTATTGCTATCTTCTGTTATACGTTATCTCCTGTTCATGCATTATCTCCTCTATATATCTCTGTATCTCTTGTATATTCATTAATTCTACTCAGCTTTAACTTTCAAACTTCTTCTGGAAACGAATAGAATAGAAAAAAGAATACGTATTTGTGTTTTATTATTTCTATCAGTAACCTAATTACTAATTTGGCATTGCGCGTCACAGTTTTAGAATTCACTCTGTTTCAATTCAATTCGTCTCTGTTAAGGCCCCACATTGGCGCACATCTCTTTCTACCACAGCTATTTCACCTTATTAGTTTCTACATATAGTTCATTTTTTGTCTCTTTGTGATACCTACCTCCGAATGCCGTATCTATGTCCTTACCCTACCATCTATCTCCGAACAGTATTAGGGCTACGTGTTTACCGTCCATACTGAATCATTTACTGATTTTAATAGCTGATTACTTTTGGATATTTTCAGCAACCTTCCGCTTAACCCATCTCTTGGTTTTATCCTAAGGTATTAACAAATCATGGTATTCCTTCTATTTCATTTCATTTTAGTATACGACATCATTTGAGTTTGAAATCATAATTCAACACCCTGACTTGCATTGCAATTTGTAAAATTTTTCTCAAATATATATCTGTATCATGTCATGAACTCAAACTATCAAAGGTAAGAAAGATAGATAAAAGAGGAGATGGATCATTAATATTTTCAGTCGTAGGTCTATCCAAGCAAATAATGTAATAATAACCCAAGAATTTTTTTAATAACATCCATGGCTCCAGCGCTAAATATATGACCCTTGGCATAATGATGAGGAAACCTGGAGGTGATTGAGGACAAGGCCATTTCAAACAATGGAATTCACTTCAATGAATCGAGATAACTTTTCGATTTCCGAGAAACTTGGGGAACCTAATTCGTTTTCTCGGAGGGAATGAATGGTTTGGTTTGTCGGTTTTGTTCTTTTTAATGCATATTTGTTTCTGTTTGGGTTAATGCGTGTAGCGATTGTCTGTCATGTGACTAGGCGGTGAGTCACGTCGACCAATAAGTCCTTTTTGTTCCGCCCACGAGGAAGTATCTCTCAGATCCAATTCCGCAAAACTCACTTTGCGTTCATGCATTTAAAATGACTTCGTCTTCGCGGAATATATTTACCTTCATCTGTTTCGCACAAAGGCGTGATTACAAGCAGAATAGCCCAGAAAATGCATAGCCAACGAATAGTCGATCTTAGTGATTGGGGTAAGTCATGAAATGTAAATTTTAAATATGGAGTAGAAACATAAGTCGGTCCTGCGTTGAAATCCTAATATGTGTTCACCAGGATTGGAAGAGAAATGTCTCCCTCGCCGTTGACGTGTCCCAAACTAATTTGATTCGATCACGTATAATTTGAATACATTATCAGACTTCCATTCCCTTTTCTTGCTAACCTTAATTTGGGAACACTTATTCATATTTAAAGTCTACTCCACAATAATCTGGTCAGTGTGTTATTTGCACCCCCGACATGAAAACAATATCTTACGTAATTTTAGGAATGATATCTTTTCAATAAAATGTCACCACCGAAAGGACATCGATGGAAACTAAAACATACGTACTCGCAAAACGTTTTTTCGGGAGTACGTTGAAACTAATGTGATATTCAAAGAGGGATTAAATTGTACTTTGTGAAACCATTACTCAAATTAATCGCTTCATTTTTTCCTTTGTGTAGGCTAGCTTATAAATATCTCAGATGTTGGATAATTTCTTAAAGACTGCTGATTTGTCATTGGAATCAGGACTAATATCTTAGTCTGATAGTTGCCATTGGTTAATATTTAGTGACTTCTGGGTAATCAGTCGTTTAATTGAATGCAAATACAAGGGAACGTATTTATTTGGCAAAGAAATATATATTGGGTAGTTATCATCAGTATTTCAATCCTAAGATTGGTTTCCTGCAACACTCCATTATTCCCTATTTTGTGTTATATCCCTCACCACCTTCAATAAAGTTTCCTGTTTTACGTCTTTCTTAATTTGTCCTATGTACATGTCTCTTGGTCTTCCTCGTGGCATCTTCCCTTCTATTTTTCCTTCTGTTATATTCCTAATCAATCCATTGTTCCTCAATGTGTGTCCAATCCATTTTGTTCTTCTTTGTCGTAGAGTTCACCATATGGTTCTATCCCCTTCTGCTCTTCCATATGCTTCCTCGTTCCTCACTTAGTCTGTCCATTTAATCTTCAACATTCTCCTCCAGCACCGTGTTTCAAAGGCTTCCATTCTTCGCTGGTCCACTTTTCCAATGTTCCAAGTCTCAGAACCTTAGAGCACCATGCTCCACACGAACGTTTTGACGAACAGCTTCCTTGTTTGCAGTCTTCCTTCTTTGAATATAGTCAACATAGAACTGTGATGTCGTCTGCGAACCGCAGCATGTTAATTTCTTCGCCATTTACCGTGACTCATTTGATGCCCAATTCTTGCGCTTCCTTTACTCTCTTTCCAACTCCCCCTCCCTTGCTCTTTCTTCTTGGTACTGCACCCCCTGCCACAAGCCTTTTTGGTGGCTTGCAGGGTATTGATGAAGATGTAGAAGAGAATTTAAGTTGGCGATTACAGGTGGGAATTTCAAAAGATCGGAAAGCTATTATGCGTATTCGCGAGTTTTCACCTCTACATTGGTGGCTGAATCGGGTAGGAATTCTAGGATGTTTAAGGAGAAACACTAGTCGAAGGAAAGGTTGGGAGAATTTGCGTGTGAAGGGAGAGGAAGAGAAGAGAGGGAGGTAGAATTACAAGAGTTGGAATGATTGCTCTTTCGAATGGACTTGCGGGTAATTCATTCGCCTATGTAAAATGAAGAACACTGTTTGCATGATAAAAATGGATACTGTTTTCCGAGAGGCAATTTGCGTGGGAACGAGGTGAAGAGGTAACGAAGGGATGTGGCGGAGGGTAGCAGAACTGATAAGCAGACATGTTTTCCATCGGGCGCGGTTGCAAGTAGAGGATATATGAGGATATTTGTCTGGGAGGGCACGAAAGGATTATTGGATATCAGAATGTTTCTGAGATTGGTGGGTCATCTGTACGCGAGAGAGTTTGGGTATTGGGGCAGTATGGATGAAGGAACGTCATTATCGTGTAAAATAAAGAACAGTTATTTAAGAAAAGTTTAATATTGGTGGGATCCGGATAAAGGATCGAGAAATAAGTTTGGCGAGGAACGGAGAAATTGTTGCGCAATACAGCAAGTTTAAAGCACTATCGAGAAGTACGAATGGAAATATATGTATAACAGTTAGAGATGAGTAGGGATAATAGCTAAACTAGAAAAAAATCCAAGAGAGATGGAAGGAATATATTGAAACACTGTATGGTAAAGAATTTAGGCCAACAAGGTTAAACATAGAATAGGAACATGACGTAAAGGAAAATTACTTAGATCCAGATACTCGACGATGAGATAGAAAGGGCATTAAGGGAGATGAAACCATTAAAGCTGTGGGAGTAGACAACATTCCTGCGGAACTGTTAAATTGTTTAGGAAAATGTGGGAAAAATACTATACATGAACTGATTCACAGTATCTATGAAGAAGGAATCTGGCTGGGAGACTTTTTGGGATCAGTGTTAGTTCCTATTCCGAAAAAGGTAATGGCTACATCATGTAAGGACTACAGAACTATAAGTTTGTTATCCCACGCAGCTAAAGCTATTCTCAAAATCATCGAGAAAACGATAGGGCAAATAACACAGGCCTACAAAAAAATTTTTTTTGGTGCCGGGAATCTTTGTGATGGTTTTAACTATATTTGTAGAGCTGAATCCAAATATGAAATCCGTTTTTATTTAACAGCTCTACTTTTTTAGATATGGCACATCTTAGGATTAGTTGTTTTAATATTTGATATATTCCGGAAGATAATTTTCAAAGTTAAATAAATCTATAAGTATACTAATTTATAACCACTCTGCGGTGTTCCTTTTATTTTCAATAAACTGTCAATAAGTTTTATGTATATTTCTATATTGTAGGCCAATAAGATTAAAAAACAAAAATGGTTTGTATCGACTTCGGTAAAAGATGGCGAAATTAGTTCATATGGTATCCGAACTACTAGCATCAAGACTGCATGAAAAGAATTTACTGCAACCCGGTACAAAAATAAGTTTTTATCGCACAAGGGAAAAGGACATGCTACCCTTCTTTACTCAAGAAGACAACCTTACATTTTGTTTAGACGTTAAGGGTTTTTTGGAAAAAATGGGACTACTATCACAATATGATGCTAGTAATTGGCGTTTGTTTATTGATAGCTCCAAGCGTAGTTTAAAATGTGTACTTCTTCACAATGGTAACAAGTTTGGCGAAATACCAATCGCTCATTCAACTAAAATGAAAGAAGAATACGATACAATAGCATTGGTCTTACAGAAGATGAATTACCAGGAACATCGCTGGGTGATTTGTGTAGATTTAAAAATGGTGAACTTTCTTCTTGGGCAGCAAAGTGGCTACACAAAATATCCTGGTTTCTTGTGCCTCTGGGATAGCAGGGACAGACAAAACCACTGGATTAAGAAGGAGTGGCCTAAGAGAGAAAACTTGGTTGTTGGGAAAGAAAACATCATTGCTGAATCTTTAGTTGAAAGAGAGAAAATCATCTTACCGCCTCTACATATCAAACTAGGCCTAATGAAGCAATTTGTAAAGGCTCTTGACAAGGATGGACCATGCTTCGGCTACTTAAGACTAAAGATGCCCCATATAAGTATTGAAAAACTTAAAGCTGGTATTTTTGAGGGGCCACAAATCAGACAACTTACAAAGGATCCTGCTTTTGTCGAGTCAATGAATGAGATTGAAAAAATTAATTGGATGTCATTTGTTAAGGTCATAAAAAATTTTCTAGGAAATCACAAAAGTGAAAATTATATTGAGCTGGTAAACATTATGCTCAGTAACTTCAAATCACTTGGATGTAATATGAGCACAAAAGTTCACTATCTACACAGCATCTTAGACAATTTTCTTGGAAATTTAGGAGACACAAGTGAAGAACAAGGTGAAAGATTTCACCAGGATATAAAAACAATGGAAGCTCGCCACCAAGGAAGATGGGATAACCATATGATGGCCGATTACTGCTGGTGCTTAAAACGAGACTGTTTGAACAAAGTGCACTCAAGAAAATCGCGCAAAAGAAGCTTCCGATGTGTTGAGTGATGTTTTTATGTATTTTTTCTTTTCAATTTGTTTTATTACAGTAAAAAATTTTAGCATTTGTGTTCAATTGTGTTGTAAAATTCTGTTGTGTTTGTGGGTGATTTAACAGCCCTAGAAATAAATCAAGTCTTTATATTTAGTGGGTTTTATTATTAATATAATATTCCCATATCATCATGTAGAAGATTTTTTTACGTAAGTAACAACATATCTATATCTTGAAAACTATAGCTGATAGGAAAAAACTAGTGTCATAATTGGATTCAGCACCACAATTGTTCTTTAAATCAGCATTAAAACTCCGGCACCAAAACCAATGTTGGCCAGTGTATTTACATAGAGGATGATCAGTTTGGGTTTAGGAAGGGAAGAGGTATGCACGATGCCATTGCAGTGATGAGATCACTAATCGAGAGGAATATAGAATACTACAATCAGGATGTATTTGCCTGTTTCATAGATTTCGAAAAAGCGTCTGACAGAGTTAATAGGGAAAAATAAATGCGTGTATTGCAGAAAATAGGGATGGATTGGAGGGACAGGAGACTGATCCGCAACCTGTACATGTCTCAGACTGCTCAGGTGCGAGTGGGGAAAGGAGAGTCCGGATGGGCGGTGTTGGGAAGAGGTGTAAGGCAGGGTTGCCCATTGTCACCGGTGCTGTTCAACGTATATGTGGAGGAAATGATTAAAGAGGCATGGGGAGAACTGGAGGTAGGAATGAAAGTCGGAGGGGAATTCGTAAAATCGGTTAGGTGTGCTGATGACCAAGCATTAGTTGCTCAGTCAGCCAAGGGGTTGCAAGCATAGCTGAATGCATTGGAGGTTCAGTGCGATAAATATGGGATGAGAATCAATATTAATAAAACAGAGGTTATAGGATTTTCCAGATAGAAAAAGGCTAAGCTAAACATTAAAATAGGCGTTGAAAAAATAGAGCAGGTGGAACAGTTTACATATCTCGGAAGTGTTTTGGACCAACAAGGCCAAAGTAGTAGGGACGTAAGGAGAAGAATTGCGCTGGGATGTGAGGCTTTCAAAAGGATATATGTTAGGAATAGGCGTTTGAGTTAGAAACAGGATAGGGATGTTAGACAGGATGAAGGAAGTATACAGAGATAAAGAGGGACCTCATGAAAAACACGTTCCTGGATTGGGTTTTGCTTGGAGTTACAAAATATTTATTTGATAGTTGTGTCCATCCAAAAATTTACCTTAACCGGTAGATTACCTAATAATACATATATGCAATTTAGCATAAATTTGCTCGATCAACGATTCCATTTTTTTCGTGAGAAATGTCGGAGCACAGAGGTTTACAATAACCAACGCCACGGAACCACGGAAATTGGTTTCGCGTGCCTTCGAACCCGGGACCCTCCGAGCAGTGTTCCAACGCTCTACCCCCTGGACTACCGCGACCCATGTATACAACATATAAAAAAATATAATATATTCAAAAACGCTGTCAAAAAATGAATTTATTGGCCGCACCCTGCATATTCTAACACATACATATGTATTTACTACCCCATTCCGTGGGTCAAAATTTATATTCATAAAAATGAAAGGTATCGTGAAGAGGCAGGCCTAATTCCTTAAAAGTCCCTTTGGTTCATCATGTTACATTGAATAATGCAAATTACATCTTTCTTATCTCGAATGATGTTTCCATTAATGGTACTTATTTTTAATTTGAAGGGCCTTTTGCTGCTGTCAGTTTGTATTTGTTATGTTAATCCACGGCTAGAAGATATCGAAGAACACTCACTGTAACCGTAAATAGAAAGCGTCTTTCGAGACAGCAGAATATCGATACTCACACGAAATGTCACATCACGCGTTTTACCTACGACCACTTTACTCGCTGAGAGTTACCATTGTTTTAGTGAATTATTTTGTTTTGGATGAACTCATTAGTTGTGCTTACAGTTCCTTATTACGAAAGACTTTACATGTAGGACGCAATCACAATCTATTCTATCAAATAAGGGGTTTTAAGATAATTGACGGATGAGGACACGAAAAAATATCAAAATTAACTCTTGTAATTTTTTTGCACAAATAAATGTAAAATAAGAATATTTCTTATATATTTAAGTATACATTAAAAAAAAAAATATATATATATCCCGGATAAGGAAATATTTTTACTTTCGTGATCCGCTCAAAAACCGCCTTCCCCACATGTCCTGTGTTCGCCTTTTACGTGTTTTCCTATCCCCATTCCTTATACCTATTTCTGTTTGAATGTATGTATATATATATATATATATATATATATATATATATATATACACATATATATATATTCGGAAGCACTCACGAGAACAATATAACTTTTGGACGGCACAATAGAACACAGAATAAAACAGATATATAATATATATATATATATATATATATATATATATATATTAGTTTGCTAGGTGGGGAGTCACAAAATGTATATTTGATAGTTTTGTCCATCCAAAAACCTACCTTAACCGGTAGATTACCTAATAATAATAATATATATATGTTTATATATATATGTACATGCCATAGTAAACACAGAAACTAAAACATATAAAAGAGGGACTCACTAGTTCTCGAATTTTCGGTGGTGCAACCACCGTTGTGTTTGCTATGACGATTTAGTGAATTCACATTATTGTGCACGTTCGTGCGTTTTCCAAGAAAGTGACTATATATATATATAGTATATGCAAATGTTATAATATTTTTATGCATATATATGTATGTTCCTAAAGAGGATAGTTATATTGTGACTTCTTTATCTCAATTCTTACATTTTATTAAATTGTTATTATTGAGTAAATTTAGCTATCTATATTTGATACAAATTTCTAACAGGCCTGTTTTGGAAAGCATGAAAATTTGAATCCATATACAGGGTCGGACCCATAAGTGGTAGGACTGATTTTTTTATAAGAATTTTATTGACGATATACTTACATCGACTTAATAATCTTCAAAGTATGCTCCTTATGCTGCTACGCACTTAGTATAACGTTGCTACCAGTCCCCGTACGCCCGCTGGAAATTTTCGTTGGGGATGCCGTTGATGACCCTCGTCGAAGCCTTTTGAACGGCCTTTATCGAGTCAAAACGTCGTCCCTTGAGCTGTCTTTTTATCAGGGGGAACAAGAGGAAGTCCGGTGGTTCCAGATCGGGAGAATATGGCGGGTACGGCAACGTAGCAACGCCGTATTTGGCCAGGAGCTGTCAGACGACGAGCGCCCCGTGGCAGGGTACGTTGTCATGATGAAGCACCCAGCAGTTTGCGATGGCCGGTCGGACTCTTTTCACGCGTTCTCGAAGACGGGTGAGCACCTGCACGTAAAAGTTCGCATTCACAGTCTCCCCTGGTGGGACAAACTCCTTGTGAACCTCTCCATGACGGTCGAACGGCCGTCCGGAGCGATGGTCGTCTTCAACGAGCTCCCTACCCTCTTTAAACAACGTGTGCAACTCAAATACTGTGGAACGGCATAAGGCAGTGTCCCCATAAGCCTGCTTGATCATATCGAGGGTCTCAGTTGCCGTCTTACCGAGTTTCGCACAAAACTTCACGGAATAACGTTGCTCTAAATTCAGATTCATTTTGTTTTTCGTCGCGGACAAAAACCTTCCTTCACTAAAAACGGTGTTCCTTCACTAAAAACGGTGTTCTCACTCAACGATAGCCCGCAGGTGACTGAGGTTGGTGTCTGTCTGTTGCTAAGATCCTCTTCCACCTTACCCTTCCAGGCAGGCGCCCCTCTACCGCTCCGTTCGCGCCAGAGAAAATTAGTCCTACCACTTTTGGGTGAGTTTCTGTAATTTAGTCGGATTAGAAATTATATTATCGTATTAATCCAATAGCTGATATAATATTCGGAAATGTAATGGAGAAATGACAGAAAGAGCTAAAATTATGTTGAAGGCTGAACACTGCTCGATAGTTCTTTTTGATGGAAAATTTGTAGGACGCTTTACCCATAAAATGGCAGTTTTCTCAAACATTGAAATAGTTGAATCTCATTGGTGATTAACATTTGCACCAATTTTCTGTCCTCATTTCCGTCACCCAACTTGACCTATTGATTGGCATCTTGGTAGCGTAACTTTTTTCATTGAGTCGTCTTGCTGTATGTATTCATTACCTCACCTGGGTGAGGAGTTACTTTCCAGATTATACTAGTGGCAATTGTCATCCTAATATAATAATAACAGATAATTTTATGGGAATGGCTGAGGTATATTATGATCTCATTAAATTTACGCAACTATCTGGACAACTTTCAAATTGAGAGCGTACATGTATATGTGCCCAGCACTTCTGCGCTGCATAAGTGATAAATGCAATCGAAAGTGGCTCACGAGGTCATGCTAGCCTTGAAACGGATGTACAGCGATCACGCAAGACGCCCGGCGTTGGTCGAGATTTGTATTCAAGAAATGAGTCGAGGGCGCTATATTTCCTCTCTGGGTCAACTGACGATGCATGGAGTCTTCTCACGCTTAATTTATCAAGTGATGATGGGTAGGATAGCATGGTGAAGTGAGGGCTGGGCCGAGAATTGTGGGGTTCTTGGTGATGATGATTGATAGTCTTTTTGATAAAAATAGGAATCCCTTGGCCTCTGTGGAGAGGGTGACTGAAACACTGAGTATTTCCTTCAATAGTCATCTTTTTCTTTCTCCTGTATGACGACCCAATTATCTATTCTTTCCCTTCCTCTTCACCGGTTCTCTCTTTCGCTAATAATAGGGAGTCCATTAAAGTTTTGTTTTTCGCAGAAGATATATAGCAATTTTTATTGCTACTATCTTTGGTACTCGTATCAATTTCTTCTCGTGACTTTCAGCTTTAACCATAAAAGGGGCATATCCTACTTTTGTTCCCAACAAAGGTCTATACTCATGAAATACAAACGTTATGCTTTCTCTAGAATACTCTATGAAATATCCATCTGTCTTGCTTGAGGTGACATTTCATGCCACATCACCTATGAACTGATATGCCTACTAAGTAAATTTTTAAAGCTGTCACCCTAGGGTTAATAAAGCTTACCGTAAGTAAATCCGCACGCACAGATGCTCGTGAAGTAAATGTTAGAAGTTACTCTCTCCTGCATCAAAAAATCAGATTCTAATTTCTACTTTATCTCAAACAAATTTACCTCTTACCTATAGATAGCTTTTTACATATTCTCCTATATGGTACATCAGAAGAAAATTATCCTAATTACTATAGTTAATTAGCACTTTATATTTACGTGGATAGATGCACCGTAGTCATTTAAGTAAAAGAATCTAAGTAGATCTAATCTTTACTCGAAAACCTAATTGCCTTCTAAATATCATATGAATAAATGCTTCATTTTAAATAAACAAGGAACGTAGCTACGGACATGAATCAATGTAAACAAAAAATTCCGGGACCGTAAACTTGATTAAAAAAATGCTTCATGCTCCAAGTTTACGGACAAATAAAATTTTGTAAACTCATCTCCAAATGATGTACGTATTGAGCCGTATTCTAATATTCGTTAGAAGTAGACTGTAGTCACTCTAATGTTTATAAAAAAGTATTATGTATATCTCTGATTATTTTAATATTAATTTTTACAGCAATCTTTTTGATAGTCGCACCGCAAGTCTCTGGGTTTAATTAAATCCTTGATTAATCTGTTCGTGGCTTTGCGAACGTAACACGTAGCATTAAAGTATTCCTGTTTGACAGCCTCAATGCATTTTGTACTTCAACTTGGTTTTCGAGCATGTTGTATTACAAGAAATGAACGAAACCCATAAAAGCAGGCGTTAAGAGAAGAGTACAACTTTTACAAGAGTACAAGAGCATTCTTTGTCCTGGTTAGAAATTCATTGACCGTGATCATAAGGTGATATTTATTTTGTTTTGCATACAAATCTTTTTGCATGGCCGTTGGTGATTATTCCACCAAAATCGGCCTGCATTACTTTGAAATCAATATTTCATAGAAACTTATTGATTGCTATAAGACCCCACCTCTTGAAAAGTGTTTCAATGGCCTTCCTATTGGCCTTCCTATGTTTGGCCAAGAGATCAGTTCGATTGAAATTAAAATTCCTTGGTTTCCACAAATTGCATCCGCATGCACGAAATCTCCAATGCAGGTTTTTATATGTATCATATAGAGGTCTATATAATGATACGATATCTGTTCCACGTGAATGAATATTTGTTCGCCATATGGCAGGATTTCGTATGTGAATGCAAACATATATATATAAACAATAAACACAGTATTCAACACGAAGGTCGGTTGGGTAGGTGATGGTAGAGTTCACCCAGTACTAAGCCCTATAAATAAACGTATAAATATTCACACATCAGGGTGGGGGGGCCAGTTCCTTTCCCTGTGCCGGTTATGGTTTCCCAGGAAGATCTAGTACCCGAAATATCACATAACCCGGGACCTTCCGATCAATAGTTCAACGCTCTACCCACTGGACCACCGCGATCCACACACACACACACAAATACACACACACATGAATATACCTTTATATTAACATTAGTATTCGATACATTCGTCATATACAGCAAGATTATGAACGAAATTATGATTTATTAAATGCCAAAAGTGAATGAAATCCATGGAACTGGAATTCAACGAGTTCAGATAATGAACCATGATGGTGAATTCACGTTGTAGACATTCTCTCCCCTGGGGAGATGTTGAACGGGATCAGACGTAGACCAGGAGGGGCAGGAGGATTTTGCTTACCTCAAGATGACAAGGAAACATACTTGTCCCCGGAAATTTGGTCGAAATTCTTTTGCCGTAGTGCGATGAGACACGCTGGCGGCGCAGGGCTCGACGGGCGGGGAAGGGAGGTTGCGGGTAGGAGAGTGGGGTTGGCGGGTCGCGGATTTGAATGCGACCCGAGCCGGGGGAAGAACGTTTGGAATTCCGCCTGCAGTTCAAGGGAAGGGATTGTGAAGGAGGTAGTTTCCGGGAGAGGTGATGGAGGTGAAGGAACTCTTTTCTCTTTTTCCCTCACCTTCGCTGCTGCACTGCTGTACGAATGGGGTGCAGATTATCCTGGGATGCTTCACCTCCACCCGTCCCTACTCCCCCCCCATTGTGGACGAACAAAAAAATGGGAGTAGCCCTTTGTATATGCATGCGAGAGAAAAGCCACGACAAATTCGATCTGCGAAAGTTGCCTCCATCGCCTCCTCTCCTACCCTTCTTCCCCTCCACTCTCCGTTAACCTCCCCCCCTCCTCTCGGCCATTCTTCCCCCCCTGACCTCACCCCACCCCCCTCCGATACTCTTCTATTCCATCTGGAATATCCCAGTTGATGAGGGGCGACGTAGCACGGAGCAACCACCACCTCTCTTGTGTGTGATCCCACGAGGGACGGGAGTTAACTCCTCCGCGAGAGATAATCCGATTCAAAAACGGAAGCCAGGGAATTATTGGCCGTGCAGGCATAGCGACCGCCGGTCTCCGCGCCCCTGCTGAGGAGGCGGCATTATATACAAAGATTTATTAAAAATACACGTCCCTTTCATCCTTCAAAGGGATTTTGTACGTTTCCTCTCGACTCCTCCCCTGTCTCCCGCACCCCCAATCCGTGTCTTTTTTTATCGGAAAAAGATGAGATTTCGACCTCTTCCCCCATCCCTATTCCGCGCTAAATATTGCAGTTTTCCTTCCGTTCAGTCGTTATTTTGCGCGGGAGGAGTTCGTGCAGGTCCATGTGCGTCATCAGAGGCGGGTGGGAGGGTTGGGGGAGGCGGATGAGGGGATTGAAGCGGGGGCCCGCGGGCGCCGGAAGCCTTTTATTAGGAACCCCCCATCGGCATCTCCCTCGGCGCCACGCCCACCGTTGCCTTGGCGGGGATCCTCCGAAGAAGACTCCTCTGCCTCTCTTTACCCATCATTGCATCGTTGCATTCCCGGGGCAGAGGGGTAAGGGCTATGGGGGTAGGGCATCACCGGCGTGTTTCGAGGACACTATTGTGTGCACTCGGCTCGGATGCGTGATACCATTTCGGAGCTGAGAGCTGCTTGCGAGGGAAAATCGGATGAAAATCTTAAAAATAATAATAGACTGCATGATACTCTTCAAGAAATTTGCAACTTGAATGGATTGGTTATATTTTTATACTCTCCGAACTGTCTCTCCGAATGGGTCGTTTCGAGGGCTCTCAAGAAAGTAACCAATACGTTTCGGCCTAGTGTGGCGGTGGTTAGGGCTAGAACCACCATCTTGGTGTCTAAATATTGTATCCCAACACTCAGTACACATCCTGCTGTGGTAGTGTGCAGACTGTGGTGCTTCTACTTTGCTCAGTGCGTCTCTGGGCAGCAATAGAAAATCCCGCGAGTTGCCAGCAAGTAGTTTTTGAGCATGCGTATTTCCTAGTGAAAAGCTTTTTTATTTTAGTGTTGATTTAAGCACGTAAAAAAACAATCGTGAGGCCAACGCTTGAAATGAATCTATGATAGGTCTGCATTTACCCACCTCTGACAGTTATCATCTAATCTCAATTTCTAAAGCATCATGAATGGCCTTGTTATTGGAAATCTTTTTGAACTCATTTTGTCGGAGGTAAACCATTTTGAGTATTCGCGATATCTTTTCGCCATTAAACGGATGGTGGGGAGCTGTAATGAGGAAGTTAAAGAGATATGTTATTTTTCTCTAGTTAGACCTCAGTTGGAATTTACCACAAGTATTTGGGATCCTTGGAAGAACATTTTGCAAAAATAATTAAATTAATTAAAATTAAGTCCGGTGAGGACTATCAAATTATCTAGCATTAGTAACTAGGATTATCAAATAGGTAAAGAAAGGTGGGTGGAACCAGAAAGAAAAAAAATATCCCAACTCAATGATTCCTCATCTCTTTCATTCACTTCCAACATCTCATCATCACAGATCACTTGATGTTAATATTTCCCTAACTAACAACAAATTTCTAACCTCCGTACATACTAAACCTACTAAAAAACAACAATACCTTCATTTTACAGCTGCCACCCCTACCACACCAAACGCTCCCTCCCTTACTCCCTATCTATCCGCGGGCACCGCATTTGCAAGCATCCCGAATCCCTCAACAAATACCTCAACAACCTTCACCATTCCCTCCTCTAACGGGGATACCCAGATTCTCTCCTTCAAAAAAAATCCTAAAACAATCCTACACCCCCAATCCTCCCTCAACCACAGACTCCCACCCTCTCTTAATATGCACCACCTACTTCCCTGGCATCCAGTCCCTTAAATTCATCCTCAAAGACCTGTACCCCATCCTCAAAAATCACAACGTTTCGTCCAACCTTCTTCCTAAATTCCCTTCTGTTACCTTCAAACAGCCCGCCAACCTATCAGATCTCCTCAAATCCACCAAGACTCTTTCCAAATCCCCTCCAACCCCCAGAGTCACACCCACTCCGTGCTTGCGAGCAAGATGCAAAACTTGTCCTACTTCCACCACTCCACCCCTCTCCATCTCACCTTTTAACTCTCTCCCGCCCTTCGTCCACTCCTCATGCACATCTCAGAATGTAATCTATTTTCTTACTTGCAAACTCTGCCCGGCATTTTATAAAGGCCAGTGCTCTACACCCCTAAACCTCAGGGTGAACAATCATCGCGTCTCATGTAATCCCTCTTCCCCGTCCGCGAGTATTCCCATCAAAAACATGCCTCCCACCACAACACCACCTTCAGCCACTGTTACAATGTTTCCGTTCTAGCATCCCTTCCCCCATCCGATAACTCTATAAAATTAAAAACAATGGAATGGGCATTTATATGGCTGTGTAAAGCCTACCAACATCCGGGTCTCAAAGTCGTTCACTAAATGGGTGGGGGGGGGGGGCTGGGGTGGATGGGACTGGACTTCTTTTTTTTTGGACCTCGCAAGAAACAAATACACCTCCATCCACCCCAGCCCACCCATTTAGTGAACGACATTGAGACCCGGGTGTTGATAGGCTTCACACAGCCATATAAATGCCAATTCCATTGTTTTTAATTTGATATGGTTATCGGATGGGGGAAGGGATGCAATGGGTGGGGGGGGCTTGAGGTGGATGGAGGTGTATTTGTTTCTTGCGAAGTGGTGGGACAAATTATTCATCCGCATACATTTTGTCATTCCTGTCCTGGGTTTTGACTTGTCGAGCCCTTATGATGACTTGGTGAGTTGATGCCTTGGTCATGGGTGTTGTGGTATCTGTGGATGAATTGTTAGTTTTCTGTGTCGCTTGATACTATTTCCGCATCCTCCTTATTCCATTCCCGCTCCCCACTGCCCTCCCTTTCCCCCTTCATAACCTCCTCCTTTACCCCTCTCCCACCACCTGTTCTCCACTCCGCTTTCTCCCCCTCCACATACCCCTCCTTCACCCTTCCCCCACTACCTGTTTTTTCCCTCTCCCTCGTCCCCTACTCTCTCTGCACCACGTACCCTTATACGTCAGTCATATCTTATCTTCCGAAGAAGACGGAGTTCGAGTCCAAATTATCAAGATATTATTGTAAGTGTTCTTTATATGTGTTCTCGTGCTGTGTGTTACTAAGTTTTTTATTTAACACTTTCGGGTTACTTCGAAGAAATCATCTAAAAAATATAAATATATACATATATACATATATATATATATTTTTTTTAGGTAATCTACCGGTTAAGGTAGGTTTTTGGATGGACACAACTATCAAATAAACATTTTGTGACTCCCCACCCAGCAAACTAATCTATATCAGGTCCCTCTTTATCTCGGTGTACTTCTTTCCTCCCTTCATCCCGTCCAACATCCCTATCCTGTTCCTACCCTTACCTCGCTTGCCCAACATTCTCCCCTCTATTACCCTCTTCAACATTCCACTACCGCTCAATACGCCTTTAATCCATTTTTCCTGCCTCCATAGGATTTCTCTCAACAAACCCCTCTCCTCCCCCACCATCTCTAGTATTTCCTCATTTGTTTTCCTTTCGGTCCATTTCACCTTCTCCATTCTTCTCCACACCCACATTTCAAAAGCCTCCAATCTACGTCTATCCTCCTGCTTCAGCGACCACGTTTCCGCGCCGTACGTAGCTACGCTCCATATCAGAGTTTTTACGAGTCTTGTCTTAACATCCCTACTCAACGTCCCCGTCATCAACTCCCTCCTCCTTGAGAAAGCCTCCTTGCCTAGCGCAATTCTTCTCCTTACGTCCCTACCACTTTGACCGTATTGGTCCAAAACACTTCCGAGATATGTAAACTGTTCTACCTGCTCTATTTTTTTACCCGCCTATTTTAATATTTAGCCTAGCCTTTTTCTTTCTGGAAAATCGCATAACCTTTGTTTTATTAATATTGATTCTCATCCCATATGTATCGCACTGAACCTCCAATTCACTCAACAATGCTTGCAACCCCATGGCTGACTGAGCAACTAATGCTTGGTCATCAGCAAACCTAACCGATTTTACGAATTCCCCTCCGACTTTCATTCCTACCTCCAGTTCTTCCCATGCCTCTTTTATCATTTCCTCTACATATACGTTGAACAGTACCGGTGACAATGGGCAACCCTGCCTTACACCTCTTCCTAACACTGCCCATCCGGACTCTCCGTTCCCCACTCACACCTGAGCAGTCTGAGACATGTACAGGTTTCGGATCAGTCTCCTGTCCCTCCAATCCATTCCTATTTTCTGCAATACACGCATTAATTTTTTCCAATTCACTCTATCAAACGCTTTTTCGAAATCTACAAAACAGGCAAAAACGTCCTGATTGTACTCTATATTCCTCTCGACTAGTGATCTTATTACTGCAATGGCATCACGCGTACCTCTTCCTTTCCTGAACCCAAACTGATCATCCCCTAAGTAATCATTTGCCTTACTCTCTATTCTTTTGTTGATGATCCTGAGAATAACTTTAGCTGCGTGGGATATTAAACTTATTGTTCTGTTATCCTCACATGACGAAGCCTTTGCCTTTTTTGGAATAGGAACTAACACCGATCTCACAAAATCTTCCGGCCAGATTCCTTCCTCATAGATACTACGAATCAGTCCATATATGGCCTTCTTCCCACCTTTCCCTAACCATTTCAACATTTCTACAGGAATATTGTCCACCCCCACGGCCTTATTTGCTTTCATCTCCTTTAATGCCCTTTCTTTTTTAATCGTCGAGTATGCCTGGACCTAAGCTATCTTCTTCTACGTCATGTTCCTTTTCTATGTCTAACCTTGTCGGCCTAAGTTCTTTACCATACAGTGTTTCTATATATTCCTTCCATCTCTCTTGGATTTTTTCTGGTTCAACTATTATCTTACCCCACTTATCTTTAACTGTTAGCACAGATCTTGCCTTCTTACTTCCCGATAATAACTTAACCTTGCTGTATAGAGCACCAATTTCACCCTTCTTCTGTAAACTTTCCATATCCTCGCTTTGCGTTTTCCACCATTCTTCTTTTGCTCTGTTTGTGGCCCTTCTCAATTTATTGTTTAACTCTTTGTACTTAATTTTGCCTAACTCTGTGTTTACATTTTTCCATCTTCTTCTCTCATCCATCTTTGCAATCATCTCATCCGTTACCCATGGTTTCCTTATCCTTTTCCCGTTAATGGTTCCTATAGTGTCTTTAGCGGCTTCCAATATCCCTTTCTCGATAAATTCCCATTTTTCTTCGATAGTACTGAGTTCTCAATCAAGCGATTGAGGTGGTTTCCCGTTGCCTTCCTCAATAGTGTTTTTAACGTGACACCATCACTTAATGGCCGCCCCACTGGGGTCAGACGCCATTGCAGCCGCCTCACTGAGGAACAGACGCTGCATGGACTACCTTTCGTCTGGCTCCTAACCTTCAACCTATCTGGCATGGGTGACCCTTCCAGGAGTAATTATTATTACTCCCGCCAGCACAGCTCTAGGGGCCATCGGAACACACAAGCCCTTCCACCACGACAAGGTTGTAGTCCATGGGAGGGAAATATATATATATATATATATATATACACACACACATACATTCATATCCTCGCGCAGCCCCTAAACTGTACGTTAATACTTATTGCAATGAACTAACTCCTGGGGAATTTCGGCTACAAGCATTCTGGTCCCTAATCGTTCTTGGAAAAAATGACATTTTAAACTGTCAGTCTTGCAGCTTATCTCTCTAGTCTTATATTCGTGATCTCTTCGACCATAATACGTAAGGGTTCGTATTATATCCTTGATGTCATCGGAAAAGGGCCCATCTTTAAATGTTTTTAATAAGTTTAATCTATATTGGCAACGCCGCTGTGTAAGAGAATCCCAACCTAAACTGTCTAGCAAATTGGATACGCTGCTGCGTTGGTCGTAATAATGTTTCACAAATCTAGCCCCCCTCCGCTGAACTCGATCTAATTCGGAAATCAAATTTATATTTAGAGGATCCCATATACTGGCAGCATACTCTAGGTGGGGCCTGACCAAGGCAAGGAAACATTGTTCTTTCATTTTTTCGTCGCATTTACCTAGCACACTTTTCACAAATCCCAGGAGGATTGTTTGGACACGATCACTTAAGAATTGTTTAGTCCTGTTAATATTACTCTCGTGTATTCCATAAATTTCCAATTTCGCCAGTAATTTGCAATGAGGGACTTTATCGAAAGCTTTCTTAAAATCTAGGAATATCGCATCAACTGGAATTTTACATTCATCGGAGTTCAGTACATCATGTACAAAAAGTGCGAGTTGAGTTTCGCAGGATCTTCCCTTACGGAAGCCGTGTTGGTTATTAATTAATAAATTCTGGCTATCATGGTGCCTCATCCTGGAACTAACAATGATGTGTTCAAGAATCTTACAGGAAATGGAAGTCAGCGATATTGGCCTATAATTACTGGGGTCCTCCCTGTCTCCGTTTTTAAATATGGGTGTTACCGAAGCTACCTTCCAGCCGTTTGGCACGCTTTCTTCTGCTAATGATTTCTTAAATATTATATCTAGATAAGGGACAACTTCAGCCCTTAGTTCTTTATACACGCGCGCCGGTATCTCATCTGGTCCCGGAGATTTGTTGGGGTTTATGTTTTTAAGGAGTAATTCTATTCCGCGGGTGGAAATATTGATTGCTTCCATTGACTGCTGAAATATTTTCGGAAGGTTCTCGGGTGTATTTTGTGAGGATATGTTGAAAACACTCTGGAAGAATGAGTTTAATATGTTGGCTTTATCTAAACTACTCGTTACTTTATCCCCCTTTTCGATATTCAATGAGTTTACGGTGGACTTGTTTCCCTGCACTTCCCTGACGTAGGACCAAAATATCTTTGGGTTATCGTTCAAATGTTCGCCTAATTTTTTCTTTTTGAATCCCGCTAGCGCCTTCCGGAAGGTCTTCTTTGCAGTGGACCTAGATGCTTTCTATTTCTGTATGGTTTCGTTGATTTTATCAGGGGAGGAATCTTTAACTTCGTTTTTCATTCTGGCATGGCACACCCTTTGCCGCCTAAGAGATTTCCGTACTTCACGTTAAAATGTAAAACAAGTGTATTTTAGGTACTTACATTTTTAAATTAATTGAATTGCGGAAAATATTTTCTATTCATATGGCTAGAAAATGAAATCAAGAGGGTTGTAATCATATGTTCTGATTTAGAATCGCTGTCTTTATGCGAGGCAATAAATTATGATAAGAAATATAATAGGCAAGATGCAATTATTCCTTCCATGTCCACACCGTCCGTATGTATGTAATCATATGTTCTGATTTAGAATCGCTGTCTTTATGCGAGGCAATAAATTATGATAAGAAATATAATAGGCAAGATGCAATTATTCCTTCCATGTCCATTCCGTCCGTATGTCCACACACCACTTCCACACACACTACTTCGGTATCCATAGAGCCCTATATCCTACACAGAATGACACTTCAGATCGAACAAGAAGGTTTGATGATCCTGAATTGCGCATTATTTACTACTAAATGGGAAAAATTGATTTCTAAGCGAATAATTAAGGGTCCACGATAAAAGCATTTGTGAGCCCCATTAAGATTCTTCGAATATTTAAAGAGACCTTCGCTTGAATTACAAAGGAATGATTATTTTAAGTTGTATTCCTTGGCAACATTCTCAGGTGAGCCTTTTAATAAATCGGTAAACATTTGAAATGTTGTGTTAATCCTTTTCATTACGTACCCCATTTCAAAATTAAAGGAGAGTGAAAACATGCGTTAAAAATGCGGAGAAGAGTAATTTGGGGAAGAAGTGGAGGCAAGGAGTGAAAGAGATGCTAAAGATTAGGTACCGCAAAAATACCCCTCCGATTTCCTGATCATGTTTCCTGATAATTTCCAATGTTGGATAAAGCCCATGGGAATATATTTGAAATATTCATACTTAACTACGAAATCTTTGTTGATGTAATGCCTCTTAATAATCGTTTTCCTTTTTATCTCAAAAAAACTATGGGAACGAGAACGTTTTATGAACGTTCATGCCATGGCATAACTATTCATATCCATTTAGAATAATTGCACGGGCTACGATTAATTAACATCAATGCATTTATCAGTTTAGAAATTCAGGTGGTAATGAACTAGAACTTTGGGGAACTTCAAACTGTGTCACAGTGAAAGCAGCCGCATCCCCTTTCCTGAATGAATTAAATAGACACAAATATCAGCGATAAGTTCAGCAAGATCTCTGCTCTCATCTGTTAAAGCCTCCCTTCAGCGATTACTGTGGTTACAGAGGGGATTAAAAGCAAGATCGCCTCTGAACGCTCAAACCAAAACGAATTCCACCTCTGTTCTTTCTTTAGAAAATAGTTACACCGAGAGATACTTTTCTTGCTCATTTTCATTTAAAAAATCGGTTTTTTTCCTTTTATTGCTCAACTAACATTGGCAATGGATGCCAAGGTGAAGTACTTATCTATTTTTACGGCAAATATAGACTCTATCACCAAAAATTATTACTAGGTACTATCTAAATGAGATTATATAGTTTTTTGTTGTCTCACGCGTAACATTAAGGAATTTGTATAACATATTGAAATTAAATGAAATAATTTACTTTGTAATTCCACCCAAAAGTGTGTGGAATCACTAAGTAAATTATTTAATTTCATTTCAATAGAGATTATATTGATTCAAATGAAAAATAAAAATGTAAAATATTTCTGTTAGAATATAATGACACAGTTTTAGCATTATTTACTTATTCGGTTTTTTTTGTCATTAAGTGTTGAATATCTTTCTCCATATATTTTCAATTAATATTTGATTGTGTTTAGTATATAAAAATAGGAGTCAAAGTCATATCTACCTATTTTTCAAGGCTAGGCTTTGAACGGTTTTACTAGAACTCTATAAGTGTCATGTGAATTTCCCTTCTTAACCTTTCAATACTTCCATCATTAGTTCCAAATGCCTTCTGCATGCCTTCACGCTGTCTAAAGAGCAAATTCTCTCCTTTCCTTTCCTCTACACCGCTTACCTAATGCTCTAATACAACCTTCAGCATTCCGCTCCACCTTTCTGCCTTCATCGAATTTCACATGGCGGCGTCCTCTCTCTGCTCCCACCTTGTTTTTAATCGTTAACCTTCCCCTCAAGCTCACTTTAAACTTTCCCTTCCTGCCTATTTCTCAAAAGCCTCCAATCTACGCACGCACGCTCGTTCTCTTTCCCCGAACACCATGCTTTGGTTTTACTTGAAAAATCCTACAATGGATGTTTGATTCAATGCTGATTTTTGTATTGCATTCACTTAGCAACCTTGCTAAAGAAAAGCTTTCTCATAGTTAATGTTTTCTTTGGTGGCCTTAATTTTCTCCCTGACGGCTCATATACCGTGACTTCTCCAAACTAATACCATGTGCGTTAACTTATCCATTTACCCTGGTCAATTTTATACTTATGTAATGTTAATTGTAATTGTTGTACTCTTTGGAAGAAGGAAAGTTTTTCCTCTTAACATTACTTAGGAATTTTCCTGTTAACTATTATGCCATCGTTCCCGCGCTTGTTCTGTAAAGCTCTCAATATAACTAGAGAGCTATTTGCTGTCGAATTATATTATTATTAGATCGCATGCGTCTCTAACTGATTTAATAATCTCGCCGCCCAATCTCACTCTTACATCAAGCCCACAAATGTTCCCTCTTCAATATTAAAAGCCCTCAAAAAGTAAAAGTTTATATTTTATCGAAGTTTAAAAAAATGGTCATATACTTTTCAAATTGTTTTTCTTTCAAAAGATACTCATAAGTAGGAGATATTATTTTATTCATTAGCCATAAAATTTTATGGATTCATGGTTTGTGTATAATATGTCGGGAAAATTTTTGGAAAAATGGATTTATTTCAGATATTGCTAAAATTCCACAAATTATTCAATGCGTAATCCCAAATTTTGGTCCAATTTTTGGTGGCTCGCAGGGTATTTATGTAGAATCTCATGAGCGTCGACACACTTGTGTTAGCGGCTATTTCATGACTCAAACTCTCTCTGGTAGGTGGATTCCGAAAGGTCCCTAAGGATACGTGTGCAAGCTTTTTTGACAGCACTTAATGTTCCTTGGTGGTGTCTTATGAGGGAGCATATAAGTTTTTGGAAAAGGAAATAGTGTGCTGATACCTAGTCGGGAGTGTAAGGGGGTTGGGAAATGGTCGCGCTGTCGTTGCAGAAGGTCTATGCAAGCAGACACACTCGACGCTGCTCTTGGTCGTCCGTCCAAAGACCTTCGGGATGAGCCCTGACCGATACGCGCCCTGGAAGGCGCCTTCGGGCTCCTTTCGCATGGTCTTCGTCACGGTTGATTGGATCTCTTCTACGGACGAAAAAACGGGTTCTTTTCAGGGCTGCCTTAATCTGAGGGAACAAAAAGATGACTGCTGGGGCGACGTCAGGACTCTTGCGTTGGCACCTGGTGTTTGGCCAGGAACTTGCGGATTAGTAGCGCGTTGTGGCAAACACCTTGGGCACGAGCTTGGCGTACACTTTTTTCATCGCTAAATCTTCAGTAACAATGCGTAACACAACAGTAAATGACAAGTTCAGTTCATTGGCAACCATTTTGATACTCAATCGATGGTCAGAGTCCAACAATTGTCGAACTCAAGCCACATTGTTTTCGCTGGTTGAAGACCACCCAGTGCGTTGTTCGTAGTGAACCTCTTACAGGCCACCTTGAAAGGCCTTTAACCACCTCAACACTTGCGAGTAGGAGAGAGCAGAGTCCCAGTAAGCCTCATGAATCATTTTGTTAGTCTCATCAAGAGATTTTTTCAATTGAGCACAAAACTTAGTAATCGCGTAACGTTGCTCGATCTTCGATTCCATTTTTTTCATGACATGGTCGCGGATAAGAGGCATACGTGTACTTTTTCTCATTATTTACATCAAAACTATAAACATGGACGTAGATGGACTTGTACCTTTGCGAAATGATCATTATAGCTGATCATTATTTTATTATGATATACTATGGCATTCTTTGATATTAAGATGCTTAAAGTTTGGCAGTTGGTAAAAGGCTAACTTATTTATTTCCTTCTCTAAAATATCTTCACCAATGTCTCACCGATTGCTTCCGATAGCTTACCTTATCGTGCCGGTCGACCGATGCCTAAAATTCAAATTTCATATAGTGAAATAAATCGTTTGCTGAAAAATATAATATTATATTAAGACTATTTAATCCTCCGGGCCCGATGAAATACCCACTCGTGCATTTAATGATCTAGCTTCAAACATTACACCATATACAGAAATAATATTTAAGAAGTCGCTAGTAGACCACAAGGTTCCCAGGGTTTGGAAAACGACTTGCGTAACATCAATATTTAAAAATGGAGACCAGGAGGAACCAAGCAATTACAGACCTATTTCCTTCACATCCACGTTGTGCAAAGTTATGGCACATATAGTTTCTGTTTCGATCGGAGACACCTCGAAAATCACGAGTTATTAATGAAAAATCAGCACGGTTTCCAAAAGGGTAGATTCTGAGAGACACTGCTTGCGCTCTTTTTACATAATATTCTAATTTCAGGAAGGAGAAATTTTCCAGTGGACGCAATTTTTCTAGATTTTAAGAGAGTCTTCCCAAAGTACCTAATAGTAAACCAGTCACAAAGGTAAAAGCATATGGCATTGATAAAAAAAGGGGTTGGATTAAAGACTGTTTCAATTGTCGGGTTCAAAGAGTAGTGATAGATGGACTTAGATCAAATGCAGTAGAAGTTACTTCAGGTGTTTCCCAGGGAAGTCTCATCGGACCTCTTTTATTCCTACTCTATGTTGACGACATTAACTCCGTAGTCACTAGTATGATACGTATATTTGCCGACGATGGAGTGGCTTACCGTTATGTAGACTCAATTAAATAACTAGGCGTTTCTTTCACTCACGACCTCTCCTGGGTGAAACACATACGGGGAATATGTGGACAATCTAATAAAAGTTTGGATTTATTAGAAGAGTACTGGGTAAATGTGATGAAAAAGACAAAGAGAGATGTTATCTGTCGTTGGTTAGACCTCATTTAGAATATTCTACAAGGCTATGGGATCTTCACGAAGTTGGATTAATTTCCAAATCGGATCGCGTGCAGAATAGGGGAGCTGCATTTGTAAAACGTTGCCACGATAAACTTAGTAGCGTATCCAAAATATTTGAGTTACTAGGCTGGGAAGCACTCAATGGAGCGAAGGTTAAATTACAGATTGAAGCTCTTGTATGAATCGGAAGAGAGTCTCTAAAGCAATGACGTTGAAAATGTGCCATTATCCCCAGTGTACTATGGTAGGAGAGATCATACTGATAAAATTAGAGAGATTATTTGTAGAACAGATAGATTTAAGATGTCATTTTTTCCACGAACCATAGGGGATCATAATAACATTTTCGATTGCGGTAGGGTCATGTCCGGGTAAAATTATTCTGGTGTGTATTCACCCCCTGTCACACACCCTGGCGATGGTTTTCAGGGTATATAAAAAAAGGTTGAAGTACCTGGTAAGCTATCGAAAACTACGGGGAAAATATCGAGAATGGGTAATTCGGATTTGTGATCAAAATCCTCTGCCTTCCAAGATGTATAGTGCGAAAACGTTCAGCATTTACTGTGAAAATTAAAAGGTATATGGTTGTCTTATGGAATTATCTAAAAGTGTATCCGTAATTACCGAACTCGTTAAATTTGACTTAGCTATAGGTAAAGGATATATGAATTCAAGGTAAAAAGTTGGCCACCTGGTTTGTGATGATTTACTAAGTTTTGAATTCTTGATTCCTTAAAGGGTTAAAATTGATTTATTTTTTAATGGCAAGGACCGAGGAGTTGGTATAATGGGAGTGTTCTTTCCCACTTAGACGGCAATTCCCAGAGCGAAAAATTAATATTTAACGCTAGGACGTCACTCTGAAAGAAATCTCCGCTGATATTTTCATTCTTTCCTTCCTTTCCGATCTTTAAATAATTCCTTATGCATTCAAAAGCCATTTCTCGAAGTAGGTGGATATCTTTTTTATATTCTTTTACAATATTCCTCTCAATACGAAAAAAACTGTATTCCCCAGTGAATGAATCCCAAATTGCTTCAATATATACGCGTTTCCTTCCTAAAATTTCCTTTCGAGAGGCGAAAAGTTTCTATTAATCGCTGGAGAAGTTTACGGCGAGGTGGAATCAGTTAGTGAACGGGGAAAGGGATTTAGGAAATGCCCTGAAATCGGTAAGATAAATGATATAACAGATCTTATCAATTGCGTGCTGAAAAATGCTAGGAGTACGATGCTAGTATTGATAGACTATTAGGCCAAATGTTACAACAATCTCTCCTGTTTAAGTTCTAGAGTGTTGCTGTTAATTTTTGCTCGGTTGTAACTTGTATGCGAGTCGTCCTTGATTAGAATTCTAATCCTGAAGAAAATTATATAAGGAATATATTAAATTTGTTTAACCTGGAGAATTTTTTAAAAGAGGTTTTGGCATTATGTCACTTAAAAAACAACTAGCAATTAAATATTTGGTTATTCATGCTTTAAAATAGTTGCTCTTCCATCCAAATCTTCGACATCAGTGTAAAGCTTTACTTTTCTTCGAGGGAAGAAGGATTGCTTACCATAAGAATGCCTGTTACGTATTCAAAGGAGTTAAGTGCGTGGTAAATATATTCAAAAGGAAAACCTGACCAAAGATAAAGATTCACTTATGTGGATTTTGAACCATATGGACCCGGCACGATTGTTTACTCGTGGTCCATCATTACGCTTATGATTCTTGAATCGTTTTTTTCTGATTCCATTTCCATTCTAATACCTTCATAAAAAAGGTCGCATTCTAGGTGAAACGGCCATTGGGCGATATTTTTTATGGGTTTTTTTCCGAGGAGACGAGTAATTAACGCCGACGAAGGATTGAATCGAACTGGAATGGGAGCGAAAAAGAGATATCGGACGCCTATGCGTACAAGGTTGGTATAAAAAGTATCGGTAAAAGTTTTTCCTGACGTGCGCTGAATTCAGACCGTCGGTAAACTGTGTGCATGAACGCAGATGGTATTGGCTTTGATAAGATGTCAGTGCACACCATTATCACTGAAAAGTTGGCAATGAGAAAGATGCGTTAAACTCGTACCGGAGGTCTTGGCATACGACCACGAACAGAGTCGTGTGTCTACCTAAATGAAACCTGACGAAATACGTAATCGCGACGATTGCCCAAATCCCTTACAGTCATGAATTGGCACCATCAGATTCTTTCCCGTTCCAAACAGTGAAATTCTCCCTCAAAGGGCACCACCATGGACCTCTAAGTGCCGTCAAGAAAGCTTGCACGGGTACCCTTAAAGACCTTTTACAATCCGCCTACCAGGGAGCCTTAGAATTAATGAAAAGTAACTGGCAAAAGTCTTTCGACGCTCAAGGGATATACTTTGGAGAATTTAGAGACAGTTACTTGACCATCCAACCTAAAATTTATCAGAACTTTTTAAGTTTCTCATTGTACATCCATAATAAAGGGAATATAATAAATTTCATATATTTGTGAATTTTTTATATATTAATTTCATGTGATTAATATTTCATAGGAGTTTTATTTCTGGACTAATGTATTTATTTCGTACCGTAGAATATTTTGTCAGGCGCTACCAAACGTATTTTTCAAATATTTCAAACCCATCAAGCTGTATCCGAACCCGCTTCTGTGTTAACGTATCACTGGAATGTTACGTGTGTAAATATCCGGGGATAGGTGTTTAAATTGACTAATACCTGTTTAAAAAATAAGCTGAATATTTCCAAGGCCATTCCCATAATTTTTCTCCAGAGAATGCCAGCGAATGTGATCAAATATACGTACAACGTTTGTATAAAAATTATCGGCAACAATCTTTTACTAACGTGCATTGCGGGACGGATACATTCAGTACGTCGTTTAAATGTGCATATGATCGCAGATCTTATTGAAATTAATAAGATAATAGTGCACTCACCTTTATGCAAAAGATCTGCGTTTTACTCATCCTCCAAAAGGCCTTTGGAAGAATGACCAAGAAGAGAGTCGAGAGTCTGTTTGCTAACACCTTCTACGATGGAACCGCGATGATATCCCCCTTATGGTCCCAACTTGGCACCAGCAGACTATTTCCAATTCCAAAAAAAGAAATCCTACTTCGCAGGCCACCACCACGAGACCCTTTGTGCCGTCAGAGAAGCTTGCAGGCGTGCCCTTGAGGGACTTCCCGAATACGCCTACCCTGGAGACTTCGAAAAGCCACTGGCAAAAGTGTGTCGACGCTCAAGGGATGTACTTAATAGACAAATGAGGCATTTTAACAATTTCTGAAATAAATCTATTTTTCCTAAAACCCTTCCCGATATTTTTTATGCAAAGCATGTATTCGTCGGTTCATCAAATCGTAGATCCTATTTTCACGGTTCGTTGATATTTTTGTCACAACTTTCCATAGTCTTCAATTGTACATTATACTGTAGGATCTTACCATTATTCAAAGCCGTGTGATTTTGAGATCTGCTATTTTTATATCAATTTGGCAATTTTAAAGTAAGATTTTTTATCTAAAATTTAAAACTTACTTTTACCGCTGGATTCCTTTTTCCTGCCACGAATTCAATGAGAATCATACAGTTTCAGTGTTTAACATTTTCAAAATTCTTTTCTTTTGTGAAAACCTATCGTCATTTTGTTCCTTATGTTTAAAATGTTCCGCATAAAACTTCTGAGAGGGTAATAGTCAATTCGAGGTGTTTGTCCGTATTTTAAGGAAAGCGTCCGAGGGTTTATATCGGTCGCTTCTCTTTAATCCAATTACTAATACTATGTAATATGGCACAATTTGGGGTCTTTTGTAGCCTTTTCTCTCATCTACTTTTAGTGGTCATTTCCACTTTTCTTTGCAACCTTATATCTATTAAAGTAATATTTTTTCAATAATTTATTCTTTAATACAATATGCATAGGCCTGTAAATCTCCTGGATTGTTTTAGTTGTTTAAAAATTATGGACATGTGTTGGCAAGGCAAAAACAATAATGTATGTTTTTATAGGTCCACATTCATGGAGGAATAAATGATTTATTTTCACTAATCACTATGCATCAGTTTAGTTATGCTTCACAAACAGTGAATGCGTGAAATGAAATCTAACGGGGTCCGTGGGTTTTGTTAGGGGAAAAGAATATTTGCGTAATTAAATTACTTCAACTGGTAATCCATTTTTATTTTAAACGAGCGCACTCATTAAGGTGTGCGGTGAATGATGTTCTTAGCATGTGCTCGACAGTTGAAAATACCCTCTCAATAAATACAGACATTCAAATTTTCTCTCCCCCTTTTGTAGTTCGTCCCATTTTTCCTAAATACACCATTTACAAATATTCCGTTTTCGTAACAATTTTCACAAACCCTATATCGATTGGTAATAACATAATCATATAATTAATATTTATTCGATGAATACATAGGTAAATCACTAGTACCATGTTCTAGGTCCGACCTGGATAAACGAATAGTTAATCATCTCCTTTGCTTTTTTGTTGCACTACACTAATAACCGTTCCGTCAAATCCAATCCCTTTTCCGCTAATCTGCATAGTCTTGTAGCTTACCGCAAACAATTCATTGCGTTAAAATGTATAATCAGTGCATGACATTCAGGAAGTTAACCAATGCATCTATCATATTTAATTTCTATGTTCACCTGAAATTAATGCAATAACAATTTCCACCAAGTGTTCTGCTAGTTTAATGTTTCTTTATAGTCCTAAACAACTCACATGTTCAATATACCGTTGGCTTAATGAATTGCACAAGAGGAAGCCATCTGAAAAGATATTTGATTAAATTAACGCTGGGTTTTTGTAAATAATAGTGAAAATAAATCGGCGTGAAATTTTAGGGTAGGACGGGCATTTAATTGACAAGGTGTAAACTTAAATTCGTCGCAATGAACGTTGACCGCGGTGAATACTAAGATTTCCAAGAAACTGGGGTTATTCAGACTCGTGCAGCATAAAAGGGCACTAAGGTTGGGAGATTGTGTTGTTCACAATAATATTAATGCTATCATAACATGTTATTTATTAAGTTTAAATACTTTAAACCTTGTTAATAAAAACAGTTGAGGTGACATCCAGAATTCGGATATTTTTAACTTCTAAATATAATTTACTAATATAGATAGAAAAAATCATATGTGATTTGATATGAAATAGAGCTCAATCTTCACACTTATTTGAATTCCGCCAAAATGTTCAAGAAAAACTCTTGCTTTTTGTATGCGTATATCTTATAGCCTTTTGAGGCGTCCTCGTTGAATACCCAGAGGAGTGAATTATATTGGATAGATGGAGGAGTTAAATAGTACTAACGTTTTATCCTTCAGCAAAAGGGGATGACTGCACCTCCTGTATAAAAAACTGAATAACAAACTTCATATACATGTTTGTCCTTTTAATATTTGCCTTCCTCTCAACTGTAAAGCCGAGGACCATGCCATACTACATTTTCAAGAAAACCTTTGCTGGATACGAACGCAAGATAAGCGAAATATTAAAAAAATACTAAATTTCAATTTCAAAGTCGGTTCAACACTTAAATTACTTGAATCAATCCTCCAAATTTAGGAGTTGATTTTCCGATCTAATCTGTGGAATCCTCGGTGGTCATATCCAACGAGAATATGCGAAGCATGCTCACGGGTTCTCTTCGGGCACTCGAATGTACAAAATCCCAGTTGAACACGATTCACGCTGCGCACCTTAATGAACGGGTGGGTAAACGTACTAATTTTGTCGAGGGAATTGCAATGATTTTGAATAAGCTAAGAAATGAAATAATTATAATTGGTGCTACCTCTTTTGAATTACAACTAGCAAATGCAATTTCCAATTAAGCGGCTTTAAGCCGAGCGGTAAATCATTTTATGCTCTCCTATTGTGACGTCACGTTTATACTTCTTCTACCACGGATTATAAAGCGGTATGGCCTCAGATGTTCGCGCGGGAAACATCCAGTCACTATGGTTGGTCCTACGATTACACTGACTATTCATATGCGATGAATATCTTAGAGATATCTTATGTTAATGCCCTACTACAATTTTTATCCCATTTGGTTGCGCCAATCACGCTTTTCGTGACCACTCTACACTTGCGGAGGAGAGAAAGCAGAGGTCCATTAAAGGCGATATTCCATGCCCATATTGCGCGTTCAATGGTTCCGAACAGTGGCGCCACAGTGGCCGCGGCGCAAAGCTGTCCGTGAAACGTGAGGAAGAGTGTAAAAAGGCGTTTTTTAAGCGATCTTTGAAACGGGGGGTAATGAAACACGAAAAAATTGTCATGGTACCGCGGTGTTCCAAGTATATTCCCTTTACGACTTTGTCACTCGTTTTTGTTACATCTCAAATCAATTTAAATATTAAAAACAAAGTGTTGAAAATTGTGCCACAGTTGTGCCATTTTCATTATTCATGTATACATTTAAACAAGGTTATCAAAATCATGACAATCCAATCCTCTTCAGACAATTATAAGTGGCTTATACTTCTCAAAATAACTGGCTCTTATGTTGGGGATAATATATTGACTCATCCTTTACCCCGCCATGGCTAGGCCTTATTTCCCGGCGCATCTGATCGATGCCCTCATCCAACGGAGAACGCTGCAGATGATTTACCCGGAGGATACACCTTCCGAGTGGCTGCCCTGAGATTTATCCCCGGCAGTGATAAAGAGGGCATCAGGCTGTACAAATCAAGGTAAGAGATAATCTCTGTTTCCCGTATCCCAGGAGCAAATTGGACTTATCTCTACAATATATTTAAGAAAATTCCGAATTTACGTCATGAAGACGCGGAGCATTCTATGTCTTTCTGAATTTATACATATTTTGTATCATAAAAATGCGAGCAAAACCGTAAATATATCTGTTAAGTCTCCAGCTGAGTTAAATAATATGGACCTTTGGGAAGACTAATTGTAGCACTGCATAGCTAGAATACTATTGCTAAGGAAAAGTTGATGACAGGAATCATAGGATATAAAGCATAAATGCCCAAATATATTTCCAATGCTCACAAGATATATTTGAATTCAAGAACAACTTCAGTGAAGTATCTCATAGATTGACACTGAGGGTGAATAAATTTAGAACAAAGAGGCACTGTTGGACATGAATATTTGTAAAAATGCACAATGAGATTAAATAACAAATTATAAGGACATTTTTTTATACATCCTAGCAAAATATTTGTGGACAATAATAGGATACACGAAGAGAATAAACGGTTTGTAAATACTGTTGGGAATATCTTTGGCAATATGGGGATTACATCAACGAAGGAATCTTTGTTTAAATTAGCACAAATTTCTGTGTGAACTCCTCTAGCAATTAGCATGGTAGTGACATATTGATGCGTCAACATACTAGAGGTATGTTTGCGTTATGAGTCGGATAGCTGTTGGGAAAAATGGCTGAGTCATATAAGAAAGTAATTTTGGTGCTCTAATTGTAGAATAAAAAGTTTAAGTACAATAAATATTTGGTTATACTCTGAAAAAAATGAAGTTCCAAATCACCACAAATTCAAAAAAGTTAAAAGTAGATGATTCAAGATGGAAATAGATGGAACAAATATATCGTGAGTGAAGAAATTCCTGACGAGGAATAGGCATTATGGGCCTCAAGAACAGAGTAAACAACGTGCAACTATGTTAGAAATGCACAAGGTCCCAAAAGTACTAGCACTTATTTTTTCCCGGATTCACGGACTGACGGCCGGCGATTTCGCTGGCTGGGCTCGAGGGTGAGGAATCTCAGAAAACGCTAGAGGCCGGTGGAAGTTGTCTCCGAGCCGTTTTAGAGTGTGGATCGTTTGTTTGCAAACCTTTATAACGTGACCTCGTTATGTTATTGGAACAGCGCTACGCCATCAAATTTGACTTGAAACTGGGCAAAATCGAGAGAGAGAATCATGACTTGCTTAAGGCAGCTTATGGTGATACCATAATGGGTAGATCGGGTAGTTTTGGGTCGCAAAAATTGTTTCCGAAGGGTATAGAAGATCCTGGTCAAGGCGAATGATTTTTACACTCTTAAGTTGTTGCAATGGTATAGAAGGTGCTGAAAATAGCGAACTTTCAGTACGCCCCCTGACCTCAAAAAGTGACGAAAATCTTGCAAGAGTGAATGATAATTGGACAGGGATCGCAGATTTACCGTTGGCATGTTTTCTGATTTTAACTTGGAATCTCGAAAAGTGATGTGCATCGACTTTTTACCGAAAACAGGGGCATGAGAAAGATGTGGGCAAAGTTGGTGCATGAGTTCTCTCGGCCGAACAAAAGGAAACTCGCACGCGGATCTGCCAAGAGCTTCTCGACCATGTAATTGATGATCCATATTTTTTAGACAATGCGCAACCAGACTTCTTCCTCCTCCTCCTTCTCAAATTGGTGCTGAAAGGACGTCACCATGGCTCGGTGGGAACCGTACAACAGACCGTGGCGAGTGGGCTTTGCAGTATTCCGGGGGCCGTCTCCTAGAAAGCATTCGAGGAGTGGAAAACCCTCTGGCAGCGGTCTGTGAACGCACAAGGATCTTACTTTTAAGACAATACATTTCTTTAATTGACTCAGTCATACTACTTTTTGCACAGACCTTGAATGAGTACAAATCTAGGGGTATATGGAAGAAATTAGGAATAGAAGGCAAGTTATCCGAAATAATTTTAAAAAAGGTATTATGCTGGAGGTAAGGCCTGATATTGGACGAAGTGAAGGAAATTAGAATCTATGAAATCATCATATGAAATCATAAATAGAAAATTGTTTATTTATTCGTCCCCATGAACTTCGATTGTGCGTTCCGATTACCTCCAGAGCTGTGTTGACGGATGTAATATTATTATGAAGGGAAAACCATGCAAGGTAGGTCAAATAATAGGAGAAAGAGGCAAGAGCGTTTATTTCTCAGTGAGGCGCCTACAAAAGGTGCTGACTCTAGCGTGGCGGCCATTTGAGGGGTGGTGTAACGTTTAATTCACTAATGAGGAGGCAAAACGGGTACTTCCTCAATTATTCATACCGCGACTAAATGTGGACACAATAATGGGAATGAGTCCCGGTGACTCCAATACTCGGCATAATGTGCTGTGTCGTGGACGGTAGAGGGAGGAGTTGGCAAAAGCTAAATCGAGACTAACAGCAGAGAAAAAGAGAGAGGAAACATGTTAACTAGCTAGAAAAAGGATTTGGAATGCAGAGACGATTAGATGACTGGAAAATTATAAAATATAAAGTGGGAAATGGAATGAGGAAGCAGAAATATTTATAGTCCTGTAAGGGGTCTGATGCTATGGTGGCGGGACTTAATGATATAATATACTGATATGATTAATGATATGATAGTAATACTGGAGGGTAGAAATCAAGTTTCGCAGTGGTATTAAACGAAAGGGACTGGAAAAAACGTAATAAGCAAAGAGCCGATGAGTGACGGAATATTAATAGTAGGAATAAATTTTCAACCTACGAAATTAGCCATATTTAAGGCCACATGCCGACAAATAACCATTTGATAGGAAGAAGTCGACAAGGTGATTACAACGCGACGGTAGGCGTTGGAAGAGATAGCAGTTACTTAAGGGACAAAGGTTTCGGAACAAAGAATACTCGTGGAGGGGAAGAAATAAAGTTATGCAAGATATATGCTCCCATCACGACGAACACTAGTGTTTAATTACCAATGCAGGCGCGGGTATGAAAGGAAATAACACGAGGATTCAGTCTGATATCAGTTAGACCACATTATAAAAAGGCACATATTTAGGAGCAGCGTAATTATTTCGCAAAACGTCTTAGGAGAGGAAGCGGATTCATATTGAATTTACCGTCAGACTCAAGACGTTAAAACGGCAAAGACGGTGGAATAAATGAAGTTTACTTTACCATTAAGCAAAGAAAAAGAATTAGGAGACAGTAATGAAAAGAAACATTGATGGTCGAGAGACGGATTAGTGGAAGGAGACATGAACATAAAAATGGTATAGTGAAAAGCGAAGTACGCAAATATAGAACCAGTAATTGGAATGTACGAGAATATCATGAATTACGGACGAGGTGATTGGAAAAATAGGCGAGAGAATAAAATGGAGGAATATAAACCAAATAAGTGAAGAACCTGTGATTCCACGCTTGTAATGAGGTCACTAGTCTTAAGGAAAATAAAAAGTATAATTAGGATATAGTTGGATTGAGGCAGGGGCTTGGATTATCACTGGCCTTTTTCCACTCATGAGTGGATTTAATGGCAAACATGTGAGAAAACCTGAAAATGGGAGTGAAAATCGGCGAGAAATTCATACAATCAGTTATATTAGCGGATGAAAGCCAGTCAGTTGGGACGATTCCGCCTTCCCCACCTCTCCTGGTTTCGTCCTTTATGTGTGTTCCTATCCCCTTTCCTTATATCTATTTCCATGTGAATGAATATAAAAATTTTTATGTGTAATAAAATATGTACACACACACACACACATATATATAGGTCACCACACGTGCAAGAGAAAAAACCACATGCAATATCAACAAATTCATGCAAGCTGAGCCCACAGAGGCGATTATATTCATGCAAAAATCTTTCCAACTTACACGCATACAGGTACATATAATGTCAACTTAAATGCAAACTAGAATTGAAAAGTAAGGAGGGTTTTAAGTTTTTAAGAAAACACTTTATTTTGGAAGACGCAGAAACTTGGCCTTTCTAAGCAGATTACGAGACGTAAATTGAAGAATTTTGAATTTTGATATTTGGGAGTAAGAAAGGATGGAGAAAGTTAAGGGGTCGGAAGGAAGAACAAACAATGAGGTACTGTAAATGGTTGGAGAAGAAAGAGGATAACTGGGAGAAATCCAAAGGAAGCTGGAAAGATGGATCCAGGGCTAATTGAGTGTAGATGGGCTGTTGGAGATTGTGATTGAGGGGAGGACGTTAGCCAACGAAATAAATGGAAGAAAGAATAGGCTAGTTGAACGAAATGAAGGGAGATGGGAAGTATTCGGAATTCGAGAACGATAAATGATAGTTTTGGGCCTCTGGAAGGGTCTATTTAGACGAAGCTAAAATTATGTCCCAAATTTTCAGTCTTTACCCATTCAAAACCAATCCCAAACAGTAGAGCATCCTATGATGGTAAAATTTTTCCTAAGAGAATACAGATCAAGTTATTTATTTAGGCATAATACTATCCATATAATTTTTTTCACTCCATAATTACTGAGTATGTAACAACTAGTATTAAACAATTAGCAGCTATCATTATCTTTAAGTGAAAAAATAACATGCGTCCGTGTGATTAATGTAACCTGACTTCGTGAATGTACAGGTCCTGTAAGTACGGAGTTAGTTGCAATTTTTACATAGTTAGTTGCAAGTTACAAGCAATTTCGTTCTTACATGTACATATATTTTATTACGACTCGAGAGTGTGATGGTTCACTAGCCATGAGTTTGATTGAGGAAATGGCACCCTATTGAGTCGCGTCCATAAATTACGTCATGCAGTAATGGGATAGACGAGGGATTTGCCCGTGGAGTTTGCGTTTGTCTGGTAATGCTATGGTTAGTGGAGCACACGGCCTCAGTTTTCTTACCGCAGACGTCCATTTGTGACGTATAGTCTGTTATGTTTCATGGCTGTAGTCACAAAACAAACGCATGTATGTTGCTCTTTTAAAAACTCAAAATATTATTATTATTGCATTGCCTAAATTAGTTATTACTGAAAAAATTTGTATTTTCATGAACTTCGGATATCAGAATCAAAGATGGGTTTATTAAATCAGCATCAATGTTATTTTGGAGCTAAAGTTGGCCCATGGGCAACGAAGAGTATCTTCATGGAAAAATTCATCCCAGAAAGTTGGCATTCTGAGTCATATGGACATTCTTCGGTACATATGTTCACTTATTAACTTCGGGCGTCCCCCAGGGAAGTGCAATAGGGCCACTTCTAATCTTAATATACATAAATGACTTTACGCAGACGCTAGTAGCAATCTCAGGTTATTTGCTAAGCACACGGCGGTTATAAGGAGCCAACTAGATCGCGAGCTACTCTCTAGAGACTTAAACACTATCTCGGATTGGTGCAAGGAATGGAGATTAATGCTTAATTTAGACAAAAGCGCAGTTTTGAAATTTTGGAAGAAAGGAAGTGGCGAACAGGACATACACTATGAATGAGAGGGTTCAGTGCTAAATACGGCCAATCAAGTTAAATATTTTGCGGGTGCTTTTCTCAATTTCAGTGCTTAAATTTTCTGCTCACATTTGGTTTTTGATGAGTGATTTTCTTCTGTTTACCTACCTAACTTAGCGTAATTTCAGTGGCCAAATAGGGTTCAGTTCAACCCTCGTTTATTTAACAAAACAAAGTGCAAACTCATCCCAATTCGCGAAAACTTACACTCATGATCAGTCAATTACGAAAAGTGTGTAGTCGGCGTAGTGTCTGCTGAACTTTCGAAGACGATGGACGTGCCAAATTACAGCAATTATTGTCGCGACTACAAATTTGGAATTCAGCTTCAGCAGCGTAGGTGTGAAATTGGCATTTCCTAAATATCTATCTTTGCATTTACTTGCATTATCTTTTATTTTGTACCATAAAAAGTAGAAAAGAAATACTGATCATATTTTTAAATTGTTTCATCCAATCAGTTGTTAATTGACCTTACTAAAACAAATATTGAATAAGTCCTGCGTAATATTAATTTTGCGACTTCAAATGAGATTTTAGGGATGTCGGAGCAGCGATGTTTTTAGCTGAGCTGCCGATGACATGTGAACCTGACGATATAGGAATTCAAGAAAGTTTTTTTAAAAATCCCCTCCTGCAATTCACACAAATAGGGAAAATAAAAAATTATATTTAAAAAATTATCCCCACCCAACCAGACACATTAGACAATTTAAAATCTTTAGGGATACTACTGTTGACAATAATGGTCAAATTGGACTCAGCGATGAGTCCAATTTTCGGTTCTGCAGCAGGCTTTATCTTCAAGTTTCTCTTGGGAATTAGCGTGGATTCTGCTGTCAGTTATTAACCAAACCTGAGCATCTTTGTCTGATACCTGACAGATGGTTTTTTTTAAGTTCAAATGACTAGCAGTATAAAGTCTAGGAACCTTGAGCTAAACGGCTCCATGAAGTAATGAATAAAACGAGAACTCGTAGAACCATAATAAGAAAGCAGCTCCCGTCTAAAAAAGAATGATAAATTTGCTATCATCGTTTGTGAGAAAAGAACGTCCATAAAAAATATCAAACACATCCTATCAATCAGAATACTCTTCTGTTATAATTTGCGGAAATGTATCGCGACTGGCATCAATATTACAGGGTCGCACCCAAAAGTGGTAGGACTGATTTTTTTTCAAGAATTTTATTGACGATATACTTACATCGACTTAATAATCTTCAAAGTATGCTCCTTGATCTGCTAAACGCTTAGTATAACGTTGCTCCCATTACCCGTGCACCCGCTGGAAATTTTCTTTGGGGATGCCGTTGATGACCCTCGTCGAAGACTCTTGAACGGCCTTTATCGAGTCAAAACGTCGTCCCTTGAGCTGTATTTTCATCAGGGGGAAGAAGAGGAAGTCCGGTGGTTCCAGATCGGGAGAATATGGCGGGTGCGGCAACGTAGCAACGCCGTATTTGTCCAGGAGCTGTCTGACGACGAGCGCCCCGTGGCACGGTACGTTGTCATGATGAAGCACCCAGCAGTTTGCGATGACCGGTCGGACTCTTTTCACGCATTCTCGGAGGCGGGTGAGCACCTGCACGTAAAAGTTCGCATTCACAGTCTCCCCTGGTTGGACAAACTCCTTGTGAACCACTCCATGACGGTCGAAAAACACAATCAACATCGTTTTTATTTTTGATTTGCTCATGCGAGCCTTTTTTGGACATGGGGACGCGGAAGTGTGCCATTCCGCGGATTGTCTTTTCGTTTCGGGGTCATATTGAAAAACCCTTGTTTCATCACCAGTTATCACATTGTCCAAACGATTTTCATCTCGGTGCAAATTGGCTAACACTTCTTCGGAAATGCGCACACGCGTTGCCTGTTGGTCGACACTCAGAATTTTCGGCACCATGTTGGCGCACACCTTGCGCATGGCCAATTCCTGTGAAATAATGCGTTGGACGTTGGATGCAGACAAACCCAACTGGTCTGCAATTTCTTCACTGGTTAAGCGTCGGTCTGTGTTCAGCAGTGTCCTCACTCTGTCCACATTCGTGTCAGTTCTTGCCATCGACGGCCGTCCGGAGCGATGTTCGTCTTCAACGAGCTCCCTACCCTCTTTAAACAACTTGTGCCACTGTGGAACGGCTTAAGGCAGTGTCCCCATAAGCCTGCTTGATCATATTGAGGGTCTCAGTGGCCGTCTTCCCGAGTTTCGCACAAAACTTCACGGAATAACGTTGCCCTAAATTCAGATTCATTTTGTTTTTCGACGCGGACAAAAACCTTGCTTTACTAAAAACGGTGTCCTCACTTAACGATAGCCCGCAGGTGACTGAGGTTGGTGTCGGTCTGTATCTAAAAGCCCCTTCCATCTTACCCTGCCAGGCAGATCCCCCTACACCGCTCCGTTTGCGCCAGAGAAAATCAGTCCTACCACTTTTGGGTGCGACCCTGTATATCTTGCCCCACGCCACACGGGCTAGGGGCGGGGAATTTATGAACAGGTAGATGTAAAATTCCAGAGATATAAAATACATACAAGTATACTAAAGAAACGAAATTGCACTTTCCCACAGATTTATTTGTAACGTGCAACGCGTTTCATTTCATAAAAAAATCTTCTGGTATCAGACAAATAAATCTGTACCAAATGGCAAATTTGTTTTTCTCATAATGACGAACTTTCACTATATCTCCACAGAATCTATTGAATGAATACTAATTTCATCGGAATAATTACAAAGTTCCCAAGCCTCAGCTCATTCCTTTTAGTTTCTTATAGTGTCCCTTCTTTGAACCTAGACTGGTCCCAATGTTTAGATTCACGAATTAGTCTAGTACTTAATAATCACGCTTCATAATTGATACTTTCACTTCTATGCTACTCAACGATATGTGCGACCTATTTTTTCACTATTAGATGAATTAAGATTTATAAAAATTAAATCCGTAGAATTTAACTTAGAACTTAGCGCTATGCTTTTTACAGTAGTACTTAGTACTAGTACAGTAGTACTAGGTAGTTACCCTGCTTTTTTATTTTTGCCTTATGAGTATAATTGATGAATACGATTCAGTAACTATCCTAAAAAACCGTCGCCATCGCCTTCTCGGCCGATGGAGCCGTCTTCTCCATTTTCGGGATAGGGTCACCCTTTGTACACTGTTTTTTGTACTTTGTCCACTGTTTCGACTGTTCTTTCGTCTCTGGAGTATAGTGGTTGATTCAAGCTCCATCTAAAACTGTCACCAGGACACGTTCAAGCAATTGTCAAATAACAAATTAGCATAAAACATTTCTGAAATGTTGATGAGTGCCAATGCATGCGAAAAAACATTCCTAAGCTTTTATTGCTGACATCGTCATGGTGAGTTCGGAAATTTTCAGGCAGCCCTTGCATCGTTGAAGTAAAGAGTGCTTAAATAACTCATTTATAAATAAATACCCTAATACACAATGCACACTACTGCTTTTTGGCAAAAATTAAACGGCTAGAATTCCACTTGTATATTAATTTTTAAAATAGCTCCAAGGAAATGGACATAGATTGACATTTAAAAATAAATGAAGAAGTCCCCATAAACTTCTTCAACATGCTCTGTGCCCCTCTGCTTGTGCAAAGTACCTGCAAATACCGAGTTCTGTTTGGTGTTGGCCAACGATTTTTAATTATGCAATTTCATGTGGTCCTGAAATACACGCCTCTTCCATTCCATTGGCAGTAATGTCTATACTATATACTTTCTGATCACATTCTTTTCCATGCCACTCACTCTCGACTTCAGAGGCTTTTAGAAATGAAGGATATCTACAAAGACAGACAGAGACTTCAGGGTGTATTCCAGGGTAGGACTTTAATATCAAGGCAATATTTTATTGGTTATGTATCTTTTATTTATTTCGTTTATATTACAGGATCTGCAGAAATAATTTGTGAAAGGGTTCTTTAGAATAATGCTATCTGTTTAAAAATATTGAGATCGATTTTAGTATATAATCTGGAATTAGGCGATTATAACTAATGAAGTGGGTTTGATTTAGAACAGCAGCGAAAATGATATAATTAAAAACAGGAAAATGTGATGTTGGACATTATACAAGGGAAGAAAATTGAGAATACATCTCAATGTCACGCGAACATGTTTTATACTATTTTTTTATTTTCTCCAAGTGTTTCTAAATATTAAGCTCTGCGGATCATAATTATCTATCTAAGTACTCATTTTTTAGATTTGATTTACATTTGACACAAATATAATTATTTGTTTTTTGTACATCATACAATACGGAACATCATTGATAAACACGCTTACTATTATTACTTTGAAAAACCTTATTTACGGACAGGATTTAATTTAATATTTGTCATTCCGTAATGGTCATTAAAAATTTATGCATTCCGTGTGTTCAGTGTCGTTCTTATGTTTAAACTATTTCAAGCATTGTATTTCGAAGAACATCCTCGTTTGAAGGAAAAACATGTTGCTCCTTTGAAGCTCGATATGCCTATTGCCATCAACGCTGTCTTTCCTTCCCGGATTTTTCTGATCTATCTAAAAATCGATTGAAGTTTCCATGAGAACTGATGACAGTAGACATTCAAAACAAAGGGCATATTTGGAGGTCAAGAGTCATTTTGATTGCTTTCTGAGAATCTCTAGAATTTGAGCCCTGCTCGGCAAAATAGGGTTTTTTTCCATCGCATCTCCTCTTACGGGAGACTCTAAAAGAAAAATAATTTATCTAGACTCGTTTGCCATTCATAATACCCACCTTTCTATCAATGCAATTAGCCATGTCTTCTCCCTCATCCCCTGGGACCTCCTGGAGTGTGGCAGACCCGAGGAGGGCCTGGGTGTCTTTAAAGATCTCCTGAACGGCGCCATGGTGGATTTTGTCCTCTCGCGACGTGTTTCGAAGAAGAGACCACTCTGGCATTCACTGGAAACGACTCTCGCTGTCAACAACAAACTCAAGGCTTTGAAACCGTAACCCGTGCCTCGTTCGTGGCCCTTTGGCGTCATACGTACTTTCTCCTTCCTCTTGACTACAGAAACTATATTCGGGACAACTCCAAAAGATTTTGTTCACTAATCTACGCCAGACGGAAATCACATGGAATCCCAATTTCAGTTTTTCACAAGGTTGAGAGCTTTCTGGGTAGTGACAGTACCTCTGCTTTTAACAACTAATTCTGCTCTAACTTCAACTTCACCTCATCCATCTCTCCTCCCCCGCAGCTTTTAATCTGTTTGCCTGCAATCCCTCTCCTCTATCGCAACCAATACTCACTAAGTTCTGAACTATTTCACCGCGTTAACCTCTTATAAATCTAGTGGGTTCGACCGCATCGGTTCTATTTTTCCTAACCGCACTGCTCCATCACTCTATATCCCGATCTCTATTCTTTCCAACAGATTCTTCTCCAGTGGCAACTTCCCTTCTCAATGGAAGACTGCTAATGTAACCCCAATACTAAAATCTAGCCGTAAATGTTTAGTTCAAAACTACTATCCAATCTCCAAATTGCCCGTTCTTTCAGTAATATTCGAGTGTATCATCGCCTTCTTCATCTTACCCTCTCCTACATCTTTCCCCATCAGCACGAATTTCTCCCCGGTGGATCATGCCTCACTAATCTCGCCGGTTTACACCGCCTTCTCAACTCTTTTGAGCTTAACTCACAATTGTATGTTCGCTATACTATATTAACTTCTTGAAAGCATTTGACTCCAGTAACCACTCCCTACTGGTCCATAAACTCAAACATTGGTACAACATACATACACAAAACATGCAACATGCGGTACACATTTTCCTTTCTTTAATCCGCAGCTTGCTCGGCTCTCACAAACAACGTGTTCATATTGATGGCTTTTCCTCCACTCTTCTTTCTGTACCGTCCGGGGTACCACAGTGTCCTTGATCCTCTACTCCTTTCACTTTACTTAGACGACATTATTGACAATGTCGTCCGCCTTGGATGCAATATTTTGCTTTACGCAGACGGTTGCAAAATTTTCCAACAAATTGACTGCCCATCTGATGCCGTTTCCCTACAATCTGCTCTTAATTCCGCCACTGCTTGGTGTTCCGATTGGCAGTTATGCATTATTCCCTCAAAATCAGCTATTATAACCTTCTCTTTAAAGCGCAAACCTCTTTCGCTTTCATACACTCTTTAAAACAACCTTACGTTATCTGTCAGTTCGCACAGCGATTTAGGTGGAATTTGGGACACGAAACTCACTTATCGCATTTTGGCTCATGTAATTTTTTACCAGAAGGCCTCTTAACTCTTTACATTCATATTTGAGTATCTAAGATTCTCTGACGGTCGAAGTTAAATGACACCTCAATCGCATCTCTGGAAAATTCCCTCATGATTCTACAAAGGATCCATCCCCGAGATTTATGTCAAACACGATATCTCACAGCCGCTGACTAGTACTTTAAATCCCTTTAACAAAAAATTCGAATGTGCTTTTCCCAAAAGCCATGAAAGGGTTGCTCCGTTTGACAGCATAGTGAATAATGCATTTTCAAGATCGTATCACCATAATGTTGACTGCTGAAACAACTATCTCTTCTAAGAATGCAATGTAACAAGAGTGGTTTCATCTGCAACTGTAACAAAATTGCAATTTTCCATAATCTTTCCTTTTTTGGTACCATCTTATCTTTCTCAACTTACTCCATTATTTTAGGTTTATTTTTCGTCAACCGTGTCTCAGTTTATAAGTATCCTATTTGAAGCCTTAATAATACGCCTAGCCCCATGAACCCATCATGAGTGCAAATCCTTGCGTTAATCTTAGAAAAATTTATTTTTCTTGTTCAACGAAACACTTCTCTTCCACGTTTTGTGGGATCCGCACTGGATTCATACGTGAAACCGTCCTTCCAGCATATTGCGTACTCCACCCATTCATTGTGAACTCGTTTTAATGCGAGGGAGTCGTGACCTAGAAGTTTCGACCAGAGGTTGATCATTGCGATGCACGAAGCGGACGCAATTGCGGCCTGATATCAGTTCGTGATGATGAAAGTTTCTGCATCCATGCATGTAGTTCATCATTGTCACATGCTCGTCACGGTCAAAATGAAATGATTCTATTTTTTGGAGCCAAGATATCTTTAATATTTGTGGTTCCCCATGAAGAAAACATAATTGGGAATATGCCAATTAACACCGGAAATTAATTTTGGGTCAAGGTAAGAAAAGAAGGGGAAATGACTAAGGGAGTGCGATGGTAACTTGAAAAGTTCTTAAAATGAAATAGAAGTAAACGAATTACCTCGGTGAAGTTTTTTTTTATTTTTCGAGGTGGTCTCCCTGTACACTAATGTCCATGGTCCAGCGATGTTCCAATATCTTGATCCCATCTCAAAAATTATATTCATTCAGGCCTGAAAAATACGCGTCCACTTCGTCTGTTAGTTCTTTGTGACGAAGAGAATCTCCGTCCACCGAGGCATTTTGAGCTTGGGGAAGAGATTGAAATCTGTGACAGGTGATTGTGGCAACAATTTGTATCTTAGTTCACGTATTTTTGCCATGGCAACGACACTTTTGTGTTAGCGTGCATTATTTTGATGAAATATGACTTTCCTTCTTGCCACACCTTGCCTTTTTTGTTTCTTTTGCTGGTAGTGATCCCGACAATCATCCAAACTGCCCTCATATTAACGGCATTTAATTTCTAATGGTGACACTTTTCCTATTGAGATATTGGTGAGAATGGAAAGTAAATTTTGGGTGACAAGATTTTTCATTTAAGAAATGAGAAGATAGATGAAGAATTCGCAGGAGAAAAAGCAGAGATCGGGCACACGTAGCTAAATATTCAGGCTCCTTGTTACTAAAAATTTTCCATTCGAATTTTAACTTGCATTAATCAAGCGTGCTAGCAGATTCCGCCGTCTATTACAAATGTCAAATCCTTTCCAATTGCCAATTCTTAAACACTGGATTCAATGATATACTAGTATTCGAATTTATTTTCAATATTTATAATGTACTCTTTGATCGGGGAGGAACTACATGGATACATGAGTGAATGTTTGTATGATTGACTCTCAAAACTCGTAGTTATTACGGAGGGTGTTTGAAAAATGTAGCAGTTTATAGATACTATGAACATAGTATGAACTCACCGGGGAAAATGTTTGTACTCTCCTCCATTGAATGGAACGTTGGAATGTGAGCCCTTAGGCAGTGTTTGCCAGAAGCAAGCCAATTTCGATGCTGGGGTCTCTTCTTCCATCCTACCCCACTCCCCTTTTCCCTTAGCAAACTATCTTCCCGATCTGAGGAATTAGATATCTACCCAGACCTGGCTACAGTGGTGAACATGGATCATTTAAAAATTATTTGTATTAATTCAGAAAAGACATTGATTAAGATTTGACTGCTACTGTTATCACGTATGACAATGTAAATAATGTAGAGGCCATTTGTTGAAGATTCTCTCAAAACCTTTGCTGAAAACGAACGCATATTTTTGTGTGGACCCTCTGCAGGTGTAATATCAATGAGGCGAATACCATATCGATTCAGGTGGTGTGTCGAATCATCCTTTTTCTTGAAAATACGACTTGAGTAAACACGAGAAATTTCTTACCCGTATCATTGTGTTTTGTTTTAAAATATGAAGCCTGAAAGTCCTGTAATCAAATCAAAAGTATCGTAAAATTGTACCATACATTTCAGTGCTTTAGGAAAATATGACTTTGTTTCTTATTCTTAAAGAATGAACCAAATAATATAATTGTTTTTAATAGTCATTTATTAATATTAATGAGTTCGATGATTTACTACTAGTTTTGAATTTCTCTCTTAAGTACTTTAGATTCTCACAAACTTTTGAAAAATTACATTCCTCTCCTATTACATTACCATGTAGGGAACAAATAGGGTACGGTTAATGTCATCTTTTTCTCTCATGTTAATTATCATTGTCACAAACAGAAGAATGCAAGAAAACTATAAGGTAAATTTAATTTAATTTTTAATCACTTTTCCGGTTTCTGTCATTCTCATTGAGTGAGTCCGACTATTGATTTCCCTTTTTTGTAGAATAAAACAGGAAACCAAGTTTTAAAAGGTATCCCCATTTCCATAATAGTAATTACCAGGAAAGGTAATTAATTACCACAGGTAATATCGTTTACGTCTTTATGAATATGGGGTGATGTGATAGGGATAGAATGTTCAAGAAATGAGAGAAGGGTGACTAGAAAGAGGAGGTCTACTCATCATAAGGAAGGACACCAAGGGGTTCACAGCCAAACGTCCCACCCGACGGACGGCGTGCCCACTCAAAGTGCTCTCTACAAAGTACCGCAAGTGCTCAGGGGCTCAGGGCACCAAGGATAAATCCTGCTACCCCCAGGATTCGAACCCGAACCCCCGGAATAGGTAACTAGTATGTTAAAAGGCGCACCATCTCTATTACTTCACCATTTATAAAATGAAACGAATGAAGTAAAGAAAATATATGCAAATGAACAATCATGTATAACCTTAATTTCTACCCATTAATTTAATGAAATTTTCCTTCTAAACTAGGGATTTGAGTTCTGCATTGCATTTATTACGTGATCCTATCGAATGGAAATGGATTGTTAAGTGCCTCCCGAGAATATTTTTTACAACAACTATCACCTTAGAATCACTGATTCCTCGCCATCTACACTCGATACACCCGAACACAGTAGATGGCAGAGCAATCGAGTAGTCCAGAGGGCTAAGGTGGTTTTCCACAATCTAAAAAATGACTACAGCGGAAACATTTTAATGAAGTATATTAGTAATTGTCATTTTAAAATGTGTTACAAATTTTAATCCTTTACCTTGTACTGGCATAAAATTATTATCAAAATTCCTTTTCAAAATGATTCAATGTAACATCAGTAAAAATACGTCATAAATCTAACGGAATACGTGTACCAGTTCACAGCTGTTCCCGAATGACTTCATTCAAGTAAGAATGGAACAGGTATCTACACTTGTCTATCTACAGCTACATAATACCCTAACAAACACGAACGAAATTACTCACTTGGAACACGAGTCAACAACGGGATGTGTCTATTCCAATAATACTCTAAAAATGTTACAAAGATGGGTCTGTTTAGTAAAAAGAATAATGGCGAGATATCGACAAATATATACACAAACAATCGTGATTGTTGTCATATATATTATGATATCTAATGGTACGAGGAAAAAACGACATTTCACATATGTCCGTTCTACAGAAAACCTCCCTGATTTTACGTTGATCTGATCCAGTTCCAGATCCAGTCCTTTCCGTTCGTTGATAATCTAGTTCCAGAATTAAGCCTGCTTCATGAGGATGCCACACACTTGCAGCATATTCGAGGTGAGACCTGACTAACGTGAAATAAAAAAAGCTCCCATATCCTCTCATTACAATTTACAAGTATTCTTTTTATGAATTCTACCTTTTTATTAGCTATCTGGCTAATTTCACGAATGTGGTTTCCCCAGATATTTTACCGATTCTACGCGTTTAATGTTCGTTCCCTGGATAGTGCAAGTGTTTTCTGGTGAAATACTTCTCCTCCAAAAATTTATTGATACACATTTATTCAAATTTAATTCTAACTCCTTTGTTTCACACCAATTATGGGTTGTATTTTTCGGTCGTTAGCTAATTATACTCTAACTTCATTACTGAATATTTCCATATATATCACGGCATCATCAGCAAATAGACGAAGTGTACTGGAAACCTGAAATTCAGTGTTATTGATGTATAAAAAGAATAATAGCGGACTGATAACATTTCCTTGTAGGACACCGGTTATTACGACTACAAGAAATTAATAATTTTCCGTCCCTGGGGACCTTTCTTGTTTTTTCAGTTTCTTCGAGATTCTAGCCAAGATTCTGGCGTCACGTCATCTCTTTCACGATCCCCGAAAGCGGAATTGAAGGCCTTGGGATCGCGGTTAAAGATAATAGAATAGGGTTCCTAGACCGTGTTTGGGACATGGCCAAAATCGATGGTGGAACACTCCAACATCGACTGCTTAATTCAAAGCGTCGATTCTACCCAACTCGGCATCCTGTACATGCTTGATTCTTGCATTTTCCCTCGGTGTTGGGAAGTGCACATAACCCGCAATAGGCAGACAAGACTCGGTCGTCTCAAACTGAGGATGTGTGTGTTTGTGTGGGAGGGTTGGAGGGCCGGCCTTCCCTCTTCCGTTCCCAAGGGAATAGGGCAAAGGAGAAGGGCCGCTCGCGCATGGATGGGGCTGTTTGCGGGCTTTTGAAGCTCGGGATTCTCATGAATAATGTGGAGAGTGGCCCCGAGATCTTTGCCTACTTCTTATTCTTTTAGCCAACTTAAACTCCCCTATCTCCTCTCTCATCCTTCGCCTTTTTTTATAATGCCGTTTCCTAAACATCCCTCTCCCTTTCATGCCCATCTTCAGTGGGAGCTCTTTTAACATTACCAAGAAGACATTACGAATGTTTTCGTGGACCAATGCCGAGAGATGTGTGGAGAGGATCTTTCGGCGAAGAGAGGTACCAAGTGTACTTGCTGGACTCGAAATGAGTTAAAAGGATGCCTGCCAAAGTAATCAAAGTCCCGAAATTATGCACTCTTGAACAGAGTGAATCTTAAAATGGTCACAATATTTGGAAAGGAAACATTAAATCATTCTTGTGGAAATCTCTGGATTTTAATTATTATCGTCTGCAAAGATCATTTAGTTCCTTCTTTGGAAGGATCATGTTATATTCAATTTGCGGATAACCTGGCGAATGTTTCTTCGGGAGTCATTGAACTGAGGCACACCGACCTAAAGGACTTCATGTGAGAGATCATGTGATAAAAAATTGCATACACATTTCAAACTTTTATGGTAGTGCAAGAAAAATTAGCCCAAGGAAATTCAAAATACTCATTTTTTAAAATAGTCAATGTGCATTTGAATTACAATACTTTCAAGTAGTCAGTTTTGAAAAGCTCACTGCCCCCGATTATGTTAATTAAAATACAGGTTTAACGAGCATTAATATTTTTCCAATAAGGAACGAAACTTGTAGTTTCATTTCTATTTTGATGGTATTGCTCTATCTTCATAAATGCCACTGTTTATAATTTTGTCAATACCAAAATGGCTTTTCGAATAATTAGTTAAAATTGAGAAATAATAAAAAATCATGAACAACATCTTACAATAGGCAGTTAATGTGAAATATAATATGCTAAAATGCAACTTTAATATTAAATAAGGACATACAAATTCTCTTAACTTTCAGATTCATAAAATTCATAAAAATTTCAAGTTGATGTATAATTAACTCATATTTGTAAAACCCAAGTTTGATGCGCAATTGGCAGCATTAGGAAGAGTGAGGAATGAATAGAACAAGCTTTCGCCAACCGCTTATTTTTTGAATGGTGAGGCTAGTATGACTAAAAAATGAATCTTCAGGCGAATTTGTTTTTGTAATTGAAAATGAATTCAGGCAACTGCCGTCAGTGCGTATATTGTTGTGACTAATACCATGTATTATTTACGTCGAAATACAGCATAGGAAACGTAGCGAGTGAAGGTATTTTCAACTTAAATTTTAGGTACTAACAATCAATAACATCTAAAAATTATCATAACTGAAACCAAGACATTGTCAACCAGGAATGCATAGGAGTAATGCTGCAAATCTTTGATTGGATTAGGTGAATGTGTCCGAAAGTAATGCCACTCAGCGGGATGATGCAGAGGTATCCTATGTAACCAAGTATTTTCATTTGGCACGCTGAGGGAGTAATATTGATAATGGTTTGAGATATTAACCATTGAAAGTTTGAAAATGCTTGAAGTAAGCGAATAAAAGATTGATTCTGTTAGTGTGTGAAATAATGTAAAAAATAACCAGTGTGCTTATAAAGCCATTGCTTAGATGATAATGGAAATAATGACAATTTAATATCAATTTATTATCAGTGAAGTTCACATTCAAATCTATTCGCAAACATATCCTTATGAGTAAAACAGAACTGGCCTATTAATCTGTCAAGCAATTATGACAAAACAGTTAAAAGTACTTGACGATATTTTATACCAATTTACTCATCCAATACTTTTGCTTCAGATTTCACGTTAGAAAACTAATTAATCCAGTTAAGAACCTTTTCAAGAGATAGGTCTAACTGAAGGCGTAAATAAAATCTTAGAACGGAAGTTGGGGTGCAGTGTAGCGTTCTGTGATTCTGAAAACTGATAGTAGATAGAAAGAGGTGTTTATTGGAGTGAAATTAAGACCAAATGGTCCATTATTCCAACAAAGCCCTCATCATATACATTATATAATGCCATAAAATTTAAAAGTGCATCCATACACAATACCTATACACGTGTATACACTTAAACACATGAAGACTGATACATATTACGCACATATTTGCACATTTTAACAAATATTTACATCCATGTATAAGCACCCACATATGTACAAAAATAAATTAAAATGGAGAAATAAATCGAACAATGAGGAAAAGTTTAATCAATGGTTTGTGTTCAAATCTAGGGAGGGCGTGGCGTTGCTCAACTAGTAAAAACCCACGCAGGAAAACAAACACCCACGATGAGAAAGGGACTTTGAAAAATCAGCGAAAACCCCATGAATAATGAGTAATAAATAATAAGGAAAGTTACATATACATTATAATAATTATTTTTCACATGGTATATATGTTATCATGGACATGAAAAAGAGGAAGGAGAAAAACTTAGATTGGAGGATTTTGATAAAGTTGTGTGTCGAAGAATAGAGAAGAGAATCGGAATAGGGAGGTGGATAAGATTAGGAGTGCCCAATATGGAAGAAAGAGAGAGAGAGAGAGCGAGAATAAGATTTGGCGAGGGGAATTTCCAGAGAGCTTAAAAGTGGGCGTGGGTGATATTGAGGCTCAATGCTTGAACGCCATGCAGACGGGAGAATTTCTAGGAAGCGGGAAAAAGGAAATAAAATTCCGATTTGGATGCCTTCAGTGGGGCAGGTATTAAGTGCTAAAGCAGAATATGAAATATCACATTCGGAGTTAAGGTTCTAGGTAACAGTTTTGTGAGTCCACGGCAAAAGGTAATTACGACGAACGACAGTCCATAACCTAGTACTAACTGGGAAAATATTTTTGATTTAATTTTTACATTTTTCAGCCTAGCATTTCTGGGTCCAAGCATTCATCATCCAATTATTTTTCATTTATTCTCTTCTAACGTCATAGTCATGACAATTATTCAAGTATTTATTATTATTAAGTAATCTACCGGTTAAGGTAGGTTTTTGGATGGACACAACTATCAAATAAATAAATATTTTGTAACTCCAACAAAACCCAATCCAGCAACCTACTCTACAACAGGTCCCTCTTCATCTCTGTGTACTTCTTTCCTCCCTTCATCCCGTCCAACATCACTATCCTGTTCCTGCCCTTTCCTCGCTTGCCCAGCATTCTCCCCTCTATTACCTTCTTCAAAATTCCATTACCGCTCAATACGCCTTTCATCCATTTTCCTGCCTCCATAGGATTCCTCTTAACACACCCCTCTCCTCACCCACCATCTCCAGTACTTCCTCATTTGTTTTCCTTTCGGTCCATTTCACATTCTCCATTCTTCTCCACACCCACATTTCAAAAGCCTCCAATCTACGTCTATCCTCCTGCTTCAGTGACCACGTTTCCGCACCATACATAGCTATGCTCCATATCAGAGTTTTTACGAGTCTTGTCTTAATATCTCTACTCAACGTCCCCGTCATCAACTCCCTCCTCCTTGAGAAAGCCTCCTTAGCTAGCGCAATTCTTCTCCTTACGTTCCTACCACTTTGACCGTATCGGTCCAAAACACTTCCGAGATATGTAAACTGTTCTACCTGCTCTATTTTTTCCCCGCCTATTTTAATATTTAGCTTAGCCTTTTTCTTTCTGGAAAATCGCATAACCTTTGTTTTATTAATGTTGATTCTCATCCCATATTTATCGCACTGAACCTCCAATTCACTCAGCAATGCTTGCAACCCCTTGGCCGACTGAGTTACTAATGCTTGGTCATCAGCAAACCTAACCGATTTTACGAATTCCCCTCCGCCTTTCATTCCCACCTCCAGTTCTTCCCATGCCTCTTTAATCATTTCCTCCACATATACGTTGAACAGCACCGGTGACAATGGGCAACCCTGCCTTACACCTCTTCCTAACACTGCCCATCCGGACTCTCCGTTCCCCACTCGCCCCTGAGCAGTCTGAGAGATTTACAGGTTGCGGATCAGTCTCCTGTCCCTCCAATCCATTCCTATTTTCTGAAATACAAGCATTAATGTTTCCCAATTCACTTTTTAGAAATCTACGAAGCATGCAAATACGTCCTGATTGTATTCCATATTCCTCTCGATTAGTGATCTAATTACTGCAATGGCATCGCGCGTACCTCTCCCCTTCCTAAATCCTAACTGATCATCCCCTAAGTAATCATTGGTCTTGCTCTCTATCCTTTTGTTGATGATCCTGAGAATAACTTTAGCTGCGTGGGATATTTAGCTTATTGCTCTGTAATCCTAACATGATGTAGCCTTTACCTTTTTCGGAGTAGGAACTAACACTGTTTCACAATATCTTCCGGCCAGATTCCTTTTTCATAGATACTACGAATCAGTCCATATTGTGTTTTCTTCCCACATTTTCCTAAACATTTCAACATTTCTACGGGATTGTAGTCTACCCCCACGGAATTATTCAATATCCTTCACATATTATTTTCTAATTGACACTATTTTGTTAACATAAACCTTTGAACAAACGTGACTACGTTTACCAATCCAGGAAATCACTAAGCTCGTTTTACTCTTCCCATCACTTTTAAATTCCCTTATCGTTTCCCTACTTCATTACATATTTAAACGTACTTTCTCCTCTATTAAAATAAATGTTCACTTTTCTCTGGCCTGGCATCTCTTGTCCTACCTCCAGTCATCTCTTGTCCTCTCCATCTCCACTCTAACCTATTGTGTCCTTTGCATAATTTTCCATTTGTCCATCGAATCTTGTTGCCTTGTTTATATGTTCTTAAAAACTGTCATCTATGGTCCCATCATAGATTCCTCTTTCAAATTAGTATGTCTTCCATTCTACGTTATCCTTTTTATGCCATGAAAATCGTCTTTATTCTCCTCTAAGTAAATACGTACTTTAAACCCTTTAATATTTCGATCTATTCGGAGTGGTCAAAATATTATTAAAATTATAATAAGGCATATTACAAAATAATATGCTTGCTGCTCTTTAGAACAAATGTCTTAAAAAGGTAAATAATTCAATAGAGTATAATACTATGGCATTTTACCGAAGAGTGTCGCGTAATTATTAAAAATTAAATCATTCAAAAATAAGAAGCAGAGCACAAAAACTAGAAAAATCGCGCAGTATACCCTTAATCTGAGCATGCTAAAAATGAGAGAACTTTAGGAATATATCGAATTTGATCGAAATGCGATGGTTTATTTAAAACATATAAGATTTGGAAAATGTCACCGCATTAACATATTCAAAGTCAAGTAGTCGTTTTAAGATCACGTGAAGTACAGTCTTAACTTCCTAACTCGGGGAAGATACATATCGTATATATTTTGGGTATGTGCTTTCACACTTACGACAAAAGATTTTTACCAAACGGATGTTGGAAATTGTGACGATGACAAACGGGAAGTTTCCTGAAGTCGCAATAATTCAAAGAAGCATCCATCTACATGCTATCTTGTAAGCCACGGCTAGGGCGTGGACAGATTTCACTTAAGGAATTCACATCAAAACTGCATGTCACTTGAATATCAGACGTTTCAATGTGAATGGTAGACGGTAGAGTTATGTATTTCCAAAAATAGCTACAATTTTTATTGCATGCATAAAAATCTAGGAATGGAATATCATTCTACGTATGAGAGACGCGATGCTTGCATGGGTGATGAGTAGTAGGTAGGTAGAATAATGGCGACGAGCTAAGCTACTTGCCTTTAATATTTTTTACTCAGTGCGTCTGAAAATATTTTGAACCTTTGTCACTCCTGGAAAAATTGCTATTTAAATCTGTTATTTGTACAATTTAATTGTTGTTATGCATGATATATCATGTTATGCATTAAGATATTGCACCTTTTCTAATAATCATGAATAGGAAATTTGAATTAACTCTTCCAAGAAAAAATACGTAGTAAGAAAATAGAATGAGAGAGAGGGAGGGAAAGTGGATTTCCTAGAGGACTCCTTTGCATTCCTTCGAATTCTAGTCCTTTTCCTGTCCCACTGCGTAAACGCAACTACTCTTCATGCCAGCAACTATCACTCCTCTCCACTCTCATTCCCTTCCCCCAACTGGGAAGAGGGGACCTCCCCCCACTCCTCTCTCCATAACGAGAGGAGGAAAATCTCAAATATGCGGAGGTCAGCGATCCCCCCCCCCCCCGAGCAGGGGATTGGGTGGATTTGGGGTTAGGGTGGGAGCGAAGTTCTTCCTAGGTTTCCGAGTCCACCTGTCAGTCGTTGGAAGGAATTTTGGTGTCATAATAGGAACAGATGAAACGAAAGTTTTGCGGAGGAGGTTCATGGGAATGAGGAATAAAGGCTCCCATGAAGGGAGAAAAAGGAGGAAAATAATTTCCCGTTCCGATCGGTCGGGTCTACATCTCTCCCGGAGTGTATTGAATCCGCATCCGGGTCGGGTTTTAACACGCTTCGGACATACTTGGAAGGGTTTGGCTAGTGAGTGGATAATAGTCTCACGGGAGGAATCCGGCGAATGGCTCCCTTCCCACGGTGTGCCATCGCCACCTGTATTCTTTGAGCTTTCTCCTTCAAGTCTCTCCGCCTCGTTACTTTAGTGCTTTGTCAAGGTGGCGGAGTCAGCTCCTTCGTATCTCGACGGCCGTGGAATGCTTGTGTTTTGCTCTGAATTATTTCCGGGTGTATCTTAGGATTTCCTGGAATCGAAAGGTTTAGAGGAAACAATTGACACCACCATAAATGGGCATTTGTGTTAAACCTGGCCGTCGAAGGAGTATTTTTTGTAAAATATGTCTACACAGGACTGCTCAGGTGCGAGTGGGGAACGGAGAGTCCGGATGGGCAGTGTTCGGAAGAGGTGTAAGGCAGGGTTGCCCATTGTCACCGGTGCTGTTCAACGTATATGTGGAGGAAATGATTAAAGAGGCATGGGAAGAACTGGAGGTAGGAATGAAAGTCGGAGGGGAATTGGTAAAATCGGTTAGGTTTGCTGATGACCAAGTTGTTCGGTCCGGTCGATACATTAGTTGCTCAGTCAGCCAAGGGGTTGCAAGCATTGCTGAGTGAATTGGAGGTTCAGTGCGATAAATATGGGATGAGAATCAACATTAATAAAACAAAGGTTATGCCATGCCAAAGGTTATGCCAAAGGTTATGCCAAAGGTTATGCCAGAGAAATCCTATGGAGGCAGGAGAAATGGATGAAAGGCGTATTGAGCGGTAGTGGAATTTTGAAGAAGGTAATAGAGGGGAGAATGTTAGGCAAATGAGGAAAGGGCAGGAACAAGATAGGGATGTTGGACGGGATGAAGGGAAACAGAAGTACACAGAGATGAAGAGGGACCTGATATAGAGTAGGTTGCTGGATTTGGTTTTGTTGGAGTTACAAAATATTTATATATTTGATATTTGTGTTCATCCAAAAACCTACCTTAACCGGTAGATTACCTAAAAAAATATCTACACAGAAGGAAATATTCTCACATATTAAAGAGCAGTTAAATCATAAGATTACCAATACTATTATCGATATGAAGATTAATTTCCGAACTGGGTACAACACTGGCAAACTAAAACTATGATGCTAAATGTTAAGTAGAAAAAGGTGAGATACTTGGCGCAGTGGTTATCATTATCGACAGCTTTTGACCTTTTCTTGAAAATGATAACAATTATTCAATTCAATTTTATTGTACAATAAAATAATTGTTATATGTAATAATACTTATTTAAAAATAATTTATTTTTAAATATAAATAATGTACATTATTTATATTTAACCCAACGTTCTGATATGTCTTCTGCAATGCTCACTTTAACTGTCTTGCAGAACAACTATGCTTGAGAATACATCAATGCTGTTCGTATGTAAACGATAATGACCGCATGTCATATCTGCAATGCTTAACATTTTCTCGAAAGGTGCAGATATGATAACCTGAAGGGTATTCACGTGCATATTATGAACTCTAAAAAGCAATTAGGTAACTTATCACGCGCCATCTCGTAAATTGTCTGCCCTGAGAACCAAAACATCCCTTCCCTTCGTATTTTAGGCCATCCTCCCACAAGGAGTTACCTTGAAAACCTTGATTATACTCTTAGCCTACCTTGTCCGCATTTATTGCACTGTAATATCTCAAGAGTGTCATCATCTCGTCTTTCTAAGTTACTCTTAAGTGTGTTTTATGGCCTAATTAATGAAAGACTTTCCCGATTTTCATCACCATTAATGAAAATTTAATTTAAATGTTTGCAGGCTTTGATATTTGTGATATTTTTTTATGATAATAGGATTTTTTCTGGCTTGCTGAAATTTGGTGCCATGATTAAATTGTGGGCACAGCGCTGAGGCTGGCAAGATATTCAACCCCGTGGTATTCGTATCAGTTTTCTCCTCATTCTAGGGCTCGCTAGTTGTGCCTGCCATCGTATCATTTTGCGTGTATATTTATTGATTTGATGTTTCATTAATTTTATTTTGATAACCTGTAATTCCTAACTTGTTTAAAATTAATTTCAACTCAGTCACGGTTTTGTTTGTTTTGAAAAGGCAGTTTAATTACAGCACTTTAATTAACACATAATCTGACGTATTTTAGGAATTGAATTTTCTGGATTCAAATAAAATCATTGTTTTGACATATTATTCATTTGTTAAGAAATAATCTACCGTATACATCCGATAGATGAACATTCACGTGAAATGTGTATCAGTGAGACATCTTTCACGTGAATGTTCATCTAATGGATGATTATGGTTGCAATTTACTTTTCATGTCTACATATCGAGGACAAATGACACAACTCGCAACGATCATTTTGCATATTTTTTCTCTGACAATCTTAAACCCTTAACATTACATTTATTATGTTAAACTAGTTTGAGGTTATTTCTATCTGGAATCGCTATTTTATATATGCTATCGTTAATATCCTTGATATTTCCCGATGGCAAATTCTTCCATGCATTATAGACTTAGGATTCATGTCTTCATGAATAAAACATCCCTGCGATGTACAGCGAATGAAAGAATATAGTATGGCTCTTGGCCATCTTTTATGCTCCTACGGTTGCTATAGCTGAAACACATTTTTGGCACCAAAATTGATCCCCTTTCTTTATTAACGTTAAAAAATATTTTCTTTTTTCTCCTCCAAGGGTTTACCTCGAGAATCATAACTTCTTCCTAATAGTTGACACCAAATAAAATGTTTTGTCTTCTGTGGAAAAAAATGCACGAGTGCCACGTTATTTAAGAAGGAGATAATATTTTTCCTCCCGTTTTCATCTACCTCATGTGGCGGCAGTACGTTTTTACAAATGGTTTCCAGTGGCGTGAAGTTATTCTAAATAAATCCTAACGGAGAGATGGGGTCTTTAAGTGATCATTGAAAATTGATGTTCAAGGGACGTAATTGAAAACACTAGAATACATTGAACCCACCAATGGCATAAACTAATAATCTTCAGTCAACTCATCGACTAGTCACTTCCTTGGCAGCGTTACATTACACGTCGGAGTTGTCAGAGATTTGATGGTGATAGGTTAAAGAGCCCGTTAAAGATTCAAGCAAAGCAAGGTATAGGGAACAAAGTTTTTGCATATTATAAGCATGTTCATTTTCCGAAAATCTTTTTCCGTTTTCAGAAATGGCAGAGGAAATGGAATCTAGGGCTATTATCTATGGAATCTAGGGAATCTATAGATGTCTTCATTGCAATTCATAACTCTTGGGTCAGTACGACTGAAGTAATTCGGGGTAACGGTCTGAAAAGTGTGTAGTGTTCAATCAAAATCTATATGTACGCATTTTACTGGCCACCAGACGACAGTGTTTTTTTTTAATAGAACTTGACAAGCAAATAAAAGGTTTCTGATCCAAACACACAACTTATCAATCAATAAAAAGTTTCTTTTAAATACAATGTCTTAAGTTTACTTTAATTTTCCTTATCTTGAATGTACAAAATTATAATTTTTGATGGCCTCATTTATAAGGTAGGATTCAATTAATATCTATATTCTTTTCAAATATTTTCGTTATTTATTTATTGAAAAACTAATAAGGTATTTTGCGCATATTCCAATTGCAATGTTTACTTATCAGTTTAAAGGTATCATTAAAGAAGAGCGGACTAGACACCCTGTTAATGGAAGATAAGAAACAGACCCGGAAAATATCCATTATGAGAAGGAAGAAATATCCATCTCATGAGAAGGAAATAGTATGAGAAATATCTATATGTTAAGAACTTAGGACAGCAAGGATAGGCTTAGACAGAGAATATGGCATACGTTAAGATAGCTTAGGTCTATTACTCGACGGTGAGATGGAAAGTGTATTAAGGGAAATACATTCAAATAAGGCCATAGAGATACATAATTTTCCCATAAAACTACTTAAGTGTTGGGGAAAGCATTGTAGAAAGCGATTTTAAAGACTAATTAATAGGATTTATGAGGAAGGAATTAGGCCGAAAGATTTCGTCAAATCAGTGTTAGTTCCTATTAAAAAAGGGAAAGGCAGCTATATCCGAGAATTGTGGAACAAAAATGTTTGATTTCACATGCATTTATAATGTTCCTTCGGTTTATCAATAATGGGATGGAGAGTAAGACAAATGATTACTTAAGGAATGGTCAAGTTAAGCTCAGGAAGAGAAGAGGCACATGTGATGCGATAGCCATTATGAGGTCACTAATAGCGGAGAACACAATTACAATATGGATGTACCTGTTTACTTCGCAGATTTTGGCAAGGCGTTTGGTGGAATGAGTTGGGTAAAATTATTGATTTTAATTTAGAAAATTAGAGTTGATTGGAGGGAAAGGAGATTTCTCCACAACTTGTACAGATTTCAGTCCGCTTAGGCACGCATGTTAGATGCAAAGTCTGTATGGGCAGTGTAAGCCATTATCATCAATGCTTGTCAACGTATAGGTGGAAGACATGATAGATAGTCATCCTTAATTTGGGTGGAGATTGAGGCTTTCGAATCTCTTCTACGACCTAAGCTATATTGGCACATTTAAAATATTAAACTTACAGATTAATTTCGTAAATTATTTATACATTGCAATGAAATTAATGCATACAATATCTTAGGACTAACATGCAGCAGCACAATACAATAGGGTCTAGTTTCATTAATTACTATAACATAAAATATATGCAAATACTATACATATACATACAAATGCATACAAACAATACTTGTAAAACAATATTCCTGGTTATATTTACGAACTCCAATGCAAAGTATGATACTCCTCAGAAAAAAATAGGAAGGATTTCGAAGTCTGTAAAAGATAAAGAGTATAGAGTCAAAGTCCGAAGATAAAAGAGGTATAAAAACTTATGATAGGAATGAAAGTCGGTGGGAAATTCAAAACGAAGGTTGGTGTTGTGGATGATGAGTCGTTAGTTTGCCAGATGAGCAAGGGTTTTGAAATATTGCTGATGGCACTAGAAATGTAGTCTGAGATAAAAATGTGTTGAAAAAGAAAAGTTGTCAGCTTATTCAGAAATGCTACGGCTAAGCTAAAATTTAAAATAGGAAAAGCAAACACTGCGTATTGCAAGACGATTTATTTATCTTAATAAGTTAGGTCCAACACTGTCGAAGTGGTTGGGACATAAGATGAAGAATTCCGTCAGCTAATGAAACGTTCACAAGGAGAGACGTCATAGCAGGGATGTAGAGTAAGGATTTTAAGAAAAAGATCGTTGTAGCTTTGCTATGAAGTGTGGTTTTGTACGGCACGGAAACATGATAATTGAAGCAGCATGACACATAAGAGACTTTTTATTTGTGGGTGGGAAAGGGATGGCTGGTAGATTCAAAGAAAGGAAAACAAACGAGAAAGTGGTAGAATGGAGGAGGGGGAGAGGGGACTTTTGCAAGATTTACAAGCGAGGCAGTAAGATGGATGCAAAGAATTTTTGGTGAAGGGATGTAGAAGTCTCTGATGGAGTGGAGAACGTCAGGCAAGCAAAGATGGATTAGGTTGGACGGCATACTCGTATCTCTCATAAGAATATTAAATATTGGGCAGAATGAATGGCGGATATGTGAGGATAAAGAATATTTTGTTAAAGTATTCAATATTAGGTTGCTTTTTGCTATGAGGGGTGCTTTTATATCCAAAAGGAAACCTACCTTAAACAGTAGAATACGAAATGACTATTCTACTTTATGGCATATCAGAGTGAAACGTGATCGCCTCGAGTCATGTATGACTTAGTGGTGGATTAAAGATGAATTAGATCATAGCAATCTTTACATTTACACCCCGCTAAACATTGACTGTTTGATGAGTCTGGAATTCGACCCTGGATCCGCGCATGGTGCATTCTAAATATGCAAGTACGCTGGAGAATACGAGATGAATCTTCGCCCCAAGAAGAACGGGCCATCGCGGGCGCTTAACAGAGTTATCGGCTTAACCCTGATAGGCGTCTGAAAAATGTATGGGAACAACCGAATATTAAAATAGAACTTCTGTTTTACATTTAAAAAATTTTTATTCTCTCGTTTCCATTTATAATCGCTAATGGCTCGTGCTTAGGTTCACCCTTTGTCATCAGCAGCTTACCTCGGCTACTCTGCCAATTCCAATTTAAATCGTACAAATCTCTTCTCAGTCCGTATCCTGATTAGCTGGTTGTCTCTTCTAAGACACTGTCTTTTCGCTACCTTTTTTGCTATATTTTTGGCCAAAAGTGTGACATTTTAAAGGCAAAGTAACATTTTAATTTGGTATAAAAAGGAAATATACTTTTCTGTATTTATGTTTCTTATTTAATACCTATAATAAAAAGAAGAAACGTTTAATCTGAAGCTCATACAATAGAACAGATAAAGATTATTGCCTATTTGGAAAGTATTTTGGCTGAGAATGAGAAGAGTGGTGGCGACATCAAAATGATTATTTGGTTAGGAATGGAAGCGTTCACAAAGAGACGGGAGTTGATGAGAGACGCCTTAATTAAAGGCGTAAAGAAAATACCAAGAAAAAGTTTAACTTATTTTGTAGTTCTTTACATCTACATTTACATAATACCCCGCAAGCCGCCGCAAGGTCGTGTGGCGGGCGGTGTTAGGTCACCACCCAAAACAGGAAAAAAGAAATACCTCATTAAAAACCAACACACACATGCAAATTATTTTTTCACATATTAATAATATTTATGGTTCATGAACTTGGTTGTTGAGGCAGGAGGATACGCTTGGTTAGGAAGTCATATGAATATAGGTGTGAAAGTTTGAAAAAAATAGAAAGTTAAACGAAATATGAAGTCCGACGCATATCAGAAGAAAGGAGAAGGTTGTTGGGAGATATCTGAAGAAGGCAGGACAAGGCAGGGATTCTAAAGGCTGTGATGAAGGGGAGAAAAGCGTGGTAGGGGAAAATAATAAGCAATGCGTATTAAATGTATGGAGGTTTAACCAAAGAATGAGTCATTATTATGTGTTTTATGGAGTCTAAGGGTATTTTGTGTTGTGTTATGACAAAGTACCTACCGTGAATTATTGTCCATGGGTACAATGATTTTCTGAAAAAATGTTTCTGCACGAATATCATTTACATTTGAACATAACATGCTCCTGATTATCTCGTTTTTGCATCGAAACAGTTCGTAACTGTGTGAAATTGAAATGGAACAACTATTAGTTTGAGTTGAAATCCACCATTATTTTTGAGTAAGGAAAATATGTGTGGATAAAGCATTCCTCAAAATTCTGAATCACACCCTATGAAGCCTATTATCATGGTATTTGCTCACAAAAAAACCGACAAATGCGATGTCGCAAAACTGTGTAACTTTCATTTTATGTTATATTGTTTAAACGAAAGGATAACAGATGATAATTCATCTTATGTTTTTAGAAATAGAATTCACTGATTAATTTGCCATGGATTTATAAATTAAAATTCATTTTGACAATGGCAAGTTTTCAAAAGATGTTTAGTTGATATTTTTAAATTCAGCAGATAGATCAATAATTTCGCAATATCCCGACTCTTCCATCGAATGGACATTCTTCTATGAGCTGGTCACAGTCACATCCTATTTCACGAAAGATGGCGGAAACCGCGATGAATATGTAGTAGAAGTGAAAACCAATAGCATTGCTGCAAAAGTGGAAATAGCCCCGACGCCGGCGAAGTAGCACGCACACATTATTTGCCGCGATTGCATCCCCAGGGCTCCGTTGTTTCCCGTCACACCGCGCCATCGAGGCTGCAGTGCTGGAAATCCACCCATGCATCCCTCGGAATAGGGAATCATCTTGACTCATGACTTCGAATAAAACATCCCTCAGCACTTTTTGTACTGAGGCCTGCTTAAGCGCTTTTAGAATCGTGAACCGGATTAAAATTAGAGAGTGTCTTTTACCCCTTAAACACCTGATTCGTGTGTCATTCCTGTCAGCAAAATGTAAATAAATTCTCGTATCCTGCCTTAATTTTGACAGTTATGGTAAGACATTAGCCCTCTTTGTTTTTTTAGACTGTTCATCTGCGATAAATATACTGTACCTCCACGAGAAATGACGGCGTAAGGTTAGTCAAAGTAACTGATTTTTAAATTTTTTATTATTATTGATCCACATTTTTGTTTGAAAGTGCAGAGTTATTGCTCCTCTTTGAGACTTTAAGGAGTTTCACAGAGTGTAGCCATCAGCTGTTTCTTACATTAATTTATTTAAGTAAAATCGGGCATGTTATATTTTACCCTAACAATCCGGCCGCTGTAGAACTCTTTTCATGTTTGAAAAGAACTTTGGCAGAGTCATCATGGTCAGCAGCATGCAGTTGTGTGGGTGGTACCATTTGAGAGCAGGGAAATGGAGAGGACAATTCTTACACCTCGATAACAATGCGAACGCTCCTTTAAGCACGGGGTGTTTTTTTAGCATTCATATGCTAATGGTATCATCTGAAATACACATTTTTCTTGTAAAACTCCAATACAGATGCGGAACTCTTTCTTGTGGAAGGGTCCGTGTCGTCTGCGAGAGAGATATGGATCGAGGAAGGGATTCGTGGTGGACGTTACTTGGCATTCGGTGCCGTGATCCATGCGATGCCTTCATGCAACAGTGGGGCGGAGTATTTTTTTACTCGGGGGCGGTAAAGTCATGCAGAATAGGGAACGGAGGGTGGAGTTGGATAGAGGGGATTGAAGGGCCGGCCGGCTTGGATGTGGAGGAAGAGAGAGGAGGAAATGTGTCTTGACCCTGCGCCGAAAAAGCCCACCGTTGGAAGTTCAAGGTAGAGTGATTCCTGGAGGGCAGAGAACCCGCCCTTATTCCCGGAGGAATAAGGACCGGACCAAGGGAGCAAACGAACAGGGCGGAGGAGAGGGTAGGCACAATGGTAACATCACCAAAAGCAGCGTGGGGAGGGGTATTATTGGGAACCTCCCGAAGGAAGAGAAGTGTTTTGACGCTTGAGTCCCTGGAGTTGGCCTACGAAATAGAACCGGGCTCTCTTTATTCATTCCTTTATTTATATTTTTGCAATGGAAAGGAGTATCTAAGATTTTTACGAAGGGATTTATTGCGCTTTTTTTTGCCTCCTTTATAACCTCTCCCAAACTCCCCCCGTTCCCCTCCCGCGGACCTGTGCTCGTATATCCTTCACCTCTGCATCTGTGTCACTTTCTCTCGCTCTCTCTTTACCGCTTTTCTGCAACCCACCACCCACCTCGACTTTTATTCCCAGGGATTATTCTTTTCACGTTTTGGCTCGATAGGAAATACCCCCGGTGTGTTTTACGACTCAAAGTAGTGGAGGAGGCGGCGGCGGGTGCTTTTAAGGAGCCCAATCCCACCCACGAGGGGATATTTGACTTTTCAAAGCCTCCGCCGATCTATTATTATTACACATCTTCGCAAATAAGAAACTGAATGGCCGGCTAAAACTTATTTCAAAGGGATAATACATGTGCAAGCAATACGAGTTGAGCGTGTGTATTCCTGAACTGTGTTATTTCGCTTGTAGCTGTGGCACATTTGAATTAATGCTTGAGTTCTGTATCGAAATAAGTCTCCATTCTTCGTAATTTAATTTATTATATGTGAGTGGTGGGTCGCGGTAGTCCAGTGGGCAGAGCGTTGGACTACTGACCGGAGGGTCCCGGGTTCGATTCCCGGGCAAGGCACTCTGGGCACCTGTAGCTCCACACAAGCTAATTGATTATTCGGGAACCAGATCTTCCTGGGAAACCATAACCGGCACAGGGAAAGGAACTGGCCCCCCTACCCTGATGTGTGAATATTCACATACATGCCGTTGAGCTTGGTACATGGGTGAGCTCTACCATCACCTACTAAACCGACCTTCGGGTTAATTACTGTGTTTATGGTTTATGGCATGTGAGGGAAAATTTCCCTTACTGACGAGGCTGCAAATAAATTGAGGAACCAATTTTGTTACAAAATGTGTTCCAAGCAGTCATCATTTTCACGTGCATGCATTCCTCGACCGTTAATAAATATTTTTATTTTAGTATTTTGGGCAAGATTCAAGCACTGCAGAGTTGATAACCGTTGCGGGATACTTGTCCAAGCTGGAGAAGATTCGTCGCGTGTTCGACGGGACGCGCGTGACGTGCGTTGCGTCACGAAAGAGAGCATTATTTATTCAAATCAATCGCGAATGTGATGCCTTTCATCAATCCATTTGTTCATCATTTATTATTATTATTCGAGCAGTATAAGTTTTCCCGTGTGTTATGGAGTTTAAAAAGTTTATAACCGGATAGAGGGAAATACCTACTTACCTTAGATTTGCACGAAGGGCATGGTTCGAGCAACCTTGGTGCTGATTGCGAGTCACCCGATGGCGTTCTTGCGTTTAGTGAGGCCAGATCCTTTCCCTGGGTTACCTGTGCTTTCCCTAAAAGGTCATTTACCCAGAGTATTACTCAGGTTTTTGTCACCTGAGAGCCTGAGGAGACCTCACTATGATAGGAACTCTGTAATTCTCCTGAAGCCAATGATTCTCTTTAAGAAAAAGTCTAGCATCAAATAAAAATTGCCTATAAATTAGCCATTATCCTTAGCATTATCATTGGACTTGAGTAAAAGAAATTGACGGGAGAATATTTAAATGTCGAACCACGCGAATGTTTCAGACGTGACATGATGTAAATCCTTACAAAGTACTGTGCGTAGGGATAAACTCTTGTTGATTTATTTCAAACTTTTGTCATTACAATCAATATTATTATTGGTGTTACACCAGTTCAGATGGATGCACAAAGCCTGTGCAATGGTAGTACGATACATTTTCTATCGGATTAATATTTAGTTGTCAGCATCGTTTTATTTATTTCATACGAGTGTGATGAAGATATTGAGGTTTTTCAATTAAACAAATTTGCTTTTCCACATAAAATTTTATTCTCACGACCCAGGTTTCGTTACTGTATAGCATCATAAAAAAAATTTTTAAGTGGGAAAAAGAAATTATGTGGGGAAGCAAAGTTGTTTTCTTGAAAAACGTCAACATGAAGATTTTCCTCAAAGTTACTTCAGAAACTGTTTTATTTATATTGAAGATATTTTTATGGCGTAAAATTGGACATAGATACATACGATGTTTCCTTCCGAAAGAATAAGTCATCGGAATATAGATAAATTGATCTACGCATATAATTCAGTTAAAATATTTAATGATAGAATTGTTAGTTTAAATACGATTCGTTTATTACATACAATGTATTTTTAAATTTAAATAAACTAAATCTGGGGGAAAATTTTATTGCAGATCAAATTAAACTGGCAAATTGCTAACATTCTTCATAGGAGCCACTTATGTATCGAAAACACCAATGCCAGTGCCTCCGCCAGTTGTGTTATACTTCCTGTAAAGGAAGGATGAACAGGACCCTCGTTCAGGTCCCTCATCATGGCCTCTTTGACATAATTCAGTGGTTTAAAATGGTACTTAAAGGGGTCGTACTCAAAGATCAGTGTTTTGTCACCAGTGCCTACCAATTCAAAAAAATCGGGTCAATTTCACAGTGGTCCAAGAGGCCCAAGGCAACATTTTCACAAAAACAGTCTTCCAACAGTATCTAGGGGACAATCTTGACGCACATTTCTCATTGGCTAAATCTTCTGTAAGAATGCAATGCACTGTGGTTTTCTGAATATTGCATTCTTCTGCTATCACATACCCTGACACTTGAAGGTCACTTAGAATTGAGCAAATTTCTTACTTTTTGCACACTTTCATCACACCGTGTTGTTGATGAATGCCCAGGGCTTTCCCCATCGTCAACCACCTCTCTACTCTCCCAGAACATTCTGTGCAAACAGTAAACCAGCACTTGGGGCATTGCTGTATCTCAAGAACCAAATTTGACGAGCATAACGCAAATATTAATCGCGTATCATTGCTCAATGGTACGTAGTATCGTGAATTCATGACTCAATCCTCGAACAGGGGTCCACTTTGTTAGTGATCAGGACATTGCAACGGCCCACAGACGACTGACCCGGGTCGCGGTGCTTTCCCAGCACCTTCCATCACCTTGTCCACGTCACCGGAAAAAAAACATTCTGCATTGTTTTGGACAAACCATGTGTGTGAGTGATGCTTAGGTATGCAGTTATTTTTTATTTAACAGAGTTAAGTTGTTCTGGCTGCCTTCTGAGACGTAGTCAATGTTGGATATATCGCTAGCCTAGGATGATATATTATCATAAAGTTTCTCCGAATTATTAGTGCATTTTTTCTCAGGAAAATTATATGATTATAACTGGGTTTAGCTCAACTTTTTACTTTTAATGTTAAAAATTTGTTCAAAGATTATTAAGCTATTTTTATTTTCTTTGTTTTAGACATTTAAACAAGCTGTTACGAAATCGAAATTCATCCAAAACCAGCGTCACAGTATCAAATTATAACCCACCGTAGAAGTGCAGCCATCATCCCTACTCAATAAATTTATATGTAGTATTCGTTTGATTAGTTTCCAATTCATTACCAAATAATCCCACAAATTGTGCGCTGTGATAGTCAACTTTAGGAAAAAAATGTTTTAGGGGTGTGATTTCGAATATATTTGTGTTGTTACTAATGATAACACAGGCCTACAAAAAAAAATTTTTTTTTGGTGCCGGGAATCTTTGTGCTGATTTTAACTATATTTGTAGAGCTGAATCCATACATGATATCCGTTTTTATTTAACAGCTCTACTTTTTTACATATGGCAAATCTTACGATTAGTTGTTTTAATATTTGATATATTCCGGAAAATAATTTTCAAAGTTAAATAAATCTATAAGTATACTAATTTATAACCACTCTGCGGTGTTCCTTTTATTTTCAATAAACTGTCAATAAGTTTTATGTATATTTCTATATTGTAGGCCAATGAGATTAAAAAACAAAAATCGTTTGTATCGACTTCGGTAAGAGATGGCGAAATTAGTTCATAAGGTATCCGAACTACTAGCATCAAGACTGCATGAAAAGAATTTACTGCAACCCGGTACAAAAATAAGTTTTTATCGCACAAGGGAAAAGGATATGCTACCCTTCTTTACTCAAGAAGACAATCTTACATTTTGTTTAGACGTTAAGGGTCTTTTGGAAAAAAATGGGACTACTATCACAATATGATGCTAGTGATTGGCGTTTGTTTATTGATAGTTCCAAGCGTAGTTTAAAATGTGTACTTCTTCACAATGGTAACAGGGTTGGCGCAATACCAATCGCTCATTTAACTAAAATGAAAGAAGAATACGATACAATAGCATTGGTCTTACAGAAGGTGAAATGCCAGGAACATCGCTGGGTGATTTGTGTAGATTTAAAAATGGTGAACTTTCTTCTTGGGCAGCAAAGTGGCTACACAAAATATCCTTGTTTCTTGTGCCTCTGGAATAGCAGGGACAGACAAAACCACTGGATTAAGAAGGAGTGGCCTAAGAGAGAAAATGTGGTTGTTGGGAAAGAAAACATCATTGCTTAATCTTTAGTTGAAAGAGAGAAAATCATCTTACCGCCTCTACATATTAAACTAGGCCTAATGAAGCAATTTTTGAAGGCTCTTGACAAGGATGGACCATGCTTCGCTACTTAAGACTGGACGCTACTTTAGATGCCCCATATAAGTATTGAAAAACTTAAAGCTGGTATTTTTGAGGGGCCACAAATCAGACAACTTACAAAGGATCCTGCTTTTGTCGAGTCAATGAATGAGATTGAAAAAATTAGTTGGATGTCATTTGTTGAGGTCATAAAAAATTTTCTAGAAAATCACAAAAGTGAAAATTATATTGAGCTGATAAACATTATGCTAAGTAACTTCAAATCACTTGGATGTAATATGAGCACGAAAGTTCACTATCTACACAGCATCTTAGACAATTTTCTTGGAAATTTAGGAGACACAAGTGAAGAACAAGGTGAAAGATTTCACTAGGATATAAAAACAATGGAAGCTCGCTACCAAGGAAGATGGGATAACCATATGATGGCAGATTACTGCTGGTGCTTAAAACGAGACTGTTTGAGCAAAGTGCACTCAAGAAAATCGCGCAAAAGAAGCTTCCGATGTGTTGATTGATGTTTTTATGTATTTTTTTCTTTTCAATTTGTTTTATTACAGTAAAAAATTTTAGCATTTGTGTTCAATTGTATTGTAAAATTCTGTTGTGTTTGTGGGTGATTTAACAGCCCTATAATAAAATCAAGTCTTTATATTTAATGGGTTTTATTATTAATATAATATTCCTATATCATCATATAGAAGATTGTTTTACGTAAGTAACAATATATCTATATCTTGAAAACTATAGCTGATAGGAAAAAACTAGTGTCATAATTGGATTCAGCACCCCAATTGTTCTTTAAATCAGCATTAAAAGCTCCAGCACCAAAACCACTGTTGGCCTGTATAATGCGTCAATGGAGATGGATTTATTCCTTCATGATCGTTTACTGAAAGAAATTACATTATTCATAAATATCTGAAACTATTATAAAAGCAAGATATTCAATCACGGGGTTTTGCCATTGTTCTGTTATCCTTTAATGTCCGTGGGAAAAATGACATATTAAATCTTACAGGTATATCTTTGATATCTCTCTAAAATTTTTTTATGAACTAACCTTCCCTATTACGATGGGGCTAATACTGAATTTAAGCATTATTCCAAAAGAGATTTACTTTCAATTTATGGGAGAGATTCAAACCTTAATTGACAAATGAACCCACACAAAAGTTCTTGCATGTGAAATTCCTCACAAAAAGAACCTTTGTAGTAGTAGTTTTATGGGAGGTGACCGACAGCTGGGAAAGGAACCAGGGTGAAACCTGGCGTTGGCATCACCCTACCCTTGTCGAAAGACACCAAGGGGTCCGCAGTTTAACATCCCATCCGACGGATGATATACTGACTCAAAGTTCTCTCCACAAAGCAGCTCTAGTAGGGATCGGGACTCCACTGAAAAATATCTGTCGCCTCCAGGATTCAAACCCGGGCCCTCTGCTAGGGAAGCCTTGTACGTCACAGCATCATCCCGATCGAAACATAACCTAAGAAATCAAAATAAAACTGGGGTATGCTATCTCACTTCACATAAAGAGCACGAGAGAGAGAAAGAGAGAGAGAGAGAGATGCAATAACTTACCAAACCCGAATGTTACTTGCAGTACCGTGGTAAATTTTAATCCGTCGTGTACTTATGAGCACTATTTAAAAGGAGTTAGAAATCATCTCGAGCAGTGGATCCGATAAAGTCCAGGTAAAACCTAAACTCAACGGCTTGAGCTTGTACGTTAATCTATATTTTTAAATGTTTTAAATGGAAAAGGGAGGCTATTATGGAAAACTATTATTCCTTTTTGGTGAATAATGCACTGTAAACTGAATTTTTAGGATGGATAAGGTATTTAATATGCCATCTAAGTGCTTATAGTCTCTGAAGATTTCAGTTTGTAATCTTTTCTGTGACTTAAAGTCGTTCAGATTGAATTTTGAAATTCCATTCTCAGGATACGAAATATTAATTTCCCTCTATGAAAACGCTAGATCCGGCATCATTACATCAAAAAAATACCACTCATCATGTTCAGGTCAATTGGAATACATCAAGGGACGAATATAGTATTTCGAAATTCCTGATGATTATTTTCAAATTAAAGACATTGAAAGGGTGTATGGAATGGAGATTATTTTATAAATGAAGATATGGTCATTAAGAGGAGTATACTAATGTAAATAAGGCTGACAATCGTCAACTTTGAAAATATGCGAGGATAATATCTTTCCCCTTTCTTGGAAGTGCCATCACACGGGACGGAAGAATATAGCATGCATCAAGCAAAGAATAGCTCCAGCTAAGGGAGAATTCACAATGAAAAGGCAACGGATGTGTTCCAAGAAGATATAACTACATATAAGGAAACAATATGTGAAAAAATTCGTATGGAACGTGGCACTCTATGGATCAGAAGCATGGACCATCGGAAAGGTAGACCAGAAAAGACTAGAAGCCTTCAAAATCTGGCGCAAGAGGAAGATGCTCAAGATCATATCGACGTACAACATGAGAAAGTATAAGTATACAGAAGAATAGCCGAAGAACGGACCTTATGGAACACCATAGATAGAAGAAGAACCGGATAATTTGGCCACACCCTGAGGCACAATTGATTGGTGAAGAATAAAATAGAAGGAAAAATAGAGGCAAAAGTCCCAAGAGGAAGGCCAAGGGATGAATACATGGGAAAAATAAAGAAGAAAGTACGTTGCAAAAAATACAAGGAAATAAGCCAATTAGCATCAGAGTAGTATGGAGGGCTGCAGTTAACCAATCTTAGGATTGAACGACCAATGATCTACGTCATCTACATAATACCCCGCAAGCCGCCGCAAAGGCGTGATGGTGTGGGGATGAAAACATGATAATGATGATGAAAATATGGATTTAACTGTGATTCGTTTCATGCAGCATAAATAATTCCACTTTGCCGAAGATATTTTATTCTCTTCACCCAAAATTGTTCCCAATTAATTGGGGATTATTTAGATCAAACATGGTATTCGCTAACGATTAACATAGTGTAAGTGGCGAAGCAAGGACTAATCACCAACTTCTCTCCGTCAGTTTTTCTCCCCTAAGAGGTTGCATACGATCATTTTCTGATGGATGCTGAAACGTTTAACTTTTTCTTGGATGTCATCCGAGCATAGTTTTCGAGGTGACACATTTTGTTGCTATTTTTCATCAAATGTTTTTAATCGAGCTCTAAAGGTTTTTTATTTACCTTTTTACATTTCGTTCGGGATGAGGGATTCATTGAGCTTAGTCCAATTTTTGTGAAATTTCACCTGCAAAGCAAAACTACTGCAAAGTTAAATTAAAATGCATGGTAGATATAAGACTACACAAAATTGTAAAATCTTATCACCTTCGTTTCACTTAATCCTAAATGCATCTACGCTATTCCTCGCAAGCCACCGAAAGTGGACTGATGATCAAAATAGATACAACAGTAATCACGTAAGAGATAATTTGAATCGGTAGTATTTGCCGATACATTAGATGTTTCTTCCTACATATTATTGTTTTTATTAAAAATACCCATCTTTTTAAAAGTTCTGCAGAATGATTTGGATATAAGTACCCCGCTATTGAACATTGTTGCATGTAAGTACTTTCTTTCGTGTGATTTAAATTTATCGAGTGCATGATCAAAGTAATATATGTGTAGAGGTAACATTATATGGTTTTGCATGTGGATTTGTTCTCTTTTATTGGTGGAGACCTAACATCCCCCGCCACACACTCGTGTGGAGGCTTGCAGGGTGATATGTGGACGTAGATGATGAAGGGTGGGTGCCATCAGCCATAACCATGCATGTCAAAATCAGACAAGCTTTGAAATCGATATAATTGTCCATTTACTAAAACAGCGTTACACACATGGACGTAAACGGTAGTGTAAATCATGTAATAAATGACTACTGTAGTTCATTTAATGTTTGTCTTTCAGATAACTTGTTAGGGTTTTGTTTTTGTATTACGATACTGCTTACCGTGTGCGAGGGAGGAACGAATACTTGAATGCATGAGAGAAGGAATCTATCTTCCTCGTGTTAATCCGGCGATCAAATCTATTATTAATATGATTGGCTGCGGTGGTAATTCTCTTTGTGTCGCACGGGAGCTTCCGTCTGCCCATTTTTCTCTCTTTCTGAGTCAAGGGGCTCAAAACTTAACTTCTCGTCCAGCATACCCGTCAAATATTCATCCTGCGGTACATTTTGATCCTTCGGAGTGTTAATGGTTTGGGGTTAATCTACCGTTTCACGGTGCAAGGAAGCGACTTCGCTGACTATCGACTTCTAGAGAAACACATTAAGGGTGACGTTAGGAAACTACTAAGGTAATGATTTAGTTTTATTTTGTGAAATAAATAAATATCGGAACGTCGTTGCTGGGTCCCTTTGCTGAGAATTATAGCAAAAGACGATTAAAATAAGGAATGACTCCTCTCCTGCGTATTGATCCCTAAGAATTTTAATGTCTCGGGTGTTAATCTAACGTTTTCCGGAGTGAGTAAGCTCCGTCAAGACTTTTTGAAAACACATTCAATGTGGCTGTTAAAATATCAGTAAGAGAATCTTTTCTTTTGTTTTTTATTTTATAAATAAATATAATTTTTTGATGGGAAAGGCTCGAAGATATTAAATGAAACTTCATCATCTTAAGGTTTTCGATGAGGGAAATGCATAGTAATCAATATCAATGGAAGGGATATTTGATAGGGAACCCAAAATTATACGAAAATGCATATAAATACATTTACTGAATGTTATCGGATCTTTTATTACTTGCGGTGTACTTCGTGTAATATCTTGCACGTTTTAATTTGAAGAGATTTTTGATTTTCGAATATCATCTATTGCACTATTATAAAATCTTTATTATGGGAACAAGATTATATTTTAATGTCAACTTAAAAATGTTTTGTCTTTGTTAAACGAGTTAAGAGCGCTGTTGGTCACTCTGATGAGAAGAAAGCCCTGGTCACATTTAGAAAAAAATAAAAATTTTAAAATTGCCAAATACTATATATTGGCTTTGGGTGCGAAACAGTTTTTTTACATCTACTCCTGCATTCTACTCAGAAAGCCGCCGCGGGGGCGTGTGGCGGGAGATGCTAGGTCATCACCCGTAAGTCAGTTTAAAACCACATGCAAAACCAAACCATGTTACCTCAACACAAATATTAGTTTGATCATTCACTCGATAAATTGAAACCACACGAAAGTAAGTACTTACAAGCAACACTATTCAATTACAGGATTCGTATATTCAAATAATGGATGAGAAATACGGGCCTTTATGCAGTTATTTTATGCCGACTTAGAGTTTGACAGCATTGCATTTTTGGTATTGCGCGAAGTGCCTCGAAGGTATTCTTTTGAATTTGCGGCAATAATATTAATGTGGGCGGCTTTCTGTTCCGCTTAGTTGAACAGTTCAACCCCTCCGCACAGTTTTAACAGCTCTTTCCGACCATTCAGCGAGCGACATCGTAGGCGATTCTGTTTCCTCTAAGAATTCGAATATTCTTTCTCCTTATCGATTTCACGTCCGACATTCTGGCACCGCCGTGCTCGTTTCGCGCACAGCAAATCACTACGTGATGTCTCTAACATTCGTTTAGGTGCGAGCATTTGTATATTATTCGTGTCGTGTTACCCGTGCTAATGCTTAGACGTGGGCTGGAAATTGTTGAAAAAGCTTTCATTAGTATGACGCACTTAGGATACGTACATCTACAAAAATTAGTAGACGCGACAGGATGTCTGTTCCAAAAATAAGTAGAATGATTTTTTTGCCACCAATGGAGATGGCTGGAGTGGGGTGATTTGTGGTTGGAAAGGTAATGGGGTATTTTTGGGAAGGAACGCGACTCATATCAGTTAGCTGTGGTCACTTACAGTGTGCGGATTGCTGCTAGACTGGACCCCTGTTCGACGGTCGCGTCAAGAAAATTCACGATGCCACTCTCCATGGAGAAATCATATGCGATAAAATTTAGAAAATTGGGTTCAGAGACCATGGCCATGGTTAATGATACTAATGGTGATGGAGAAATGCCCCATTCTGTGGTTTTCTGCTTGCACAGTATCTTCTGGGAGGGTAACGAGGAGGTTTGCGAATGAGGAAATGCCCCGGACATCCATCAACAACATAGTTTGATGAAAACGTGCAAAAAGTGAGACACATGCTCCATTCTGATTGACTCTCAAACGCCAATATGTTATCAGAAGAGAATACTGTTCCAAAAAATATAGTGTATTGTATTCTTACAGAAAATTTAGCCATAAGAAAGGTGTGCCAATGTGATATCCAAAGTGCTGTCAGAAGAAGAAGGCTCGAGTGACAATCTTGCCTTGGACTTTTTAGACCACTGTGAAAGTGATCCGAATTTTTTAGATTAGGAGGTTTCTGGTGACGAGACGTTTTTGAGTACGAGCCAAGTATAACCTTTTTGAGTTTCATTTTGGGCCACTAGATTATCTCAAAGAGAGCTTGACGAAGTGCCTGAACGATGGTCTTGATGATGCCTTACCTGAGGAAGCATACCACAACTGGCGGAGGCACTGGCATTGGTGTTTGTGGATACATAAGGGTGCTCCTATGAAGAATTTCAGTAATTTTTACTTTGATATGAAATATATTATTTCCCCAGATTTATTGTACTTAGTTATGGGAGATATCTTATATGCACATTCCACCTTTTATTTAACGTGAAGCAATATGAAGAATATGCATGAAGATGGGTCCGTATTATATTTTGTAGAAATACGCCTGGGTATTGAAGGGAGGTGGTGGAACTTAAAAACTGTATTATGGATTATAATGCAACCATTTCAGAGAGTAAAAATCATTCGCCTTGACCTTGATTTTTACTCTCTGAAATGGTTGCATTATAATGCACACATAGCGGGTGACTCCGTTAATGTTACTATTACAGTTTCTTGAAATCTGTATTATGGAGTTATCATGGATAAATGAAATATTTAAAATGCTACCCAAGGAATTTAATTTTCAGCACTGACGATAACCGAAATCTTTCCTGCCATCCGGAAGATTTCTGCTTCTTCACAGCTTCGGCCAAAGAAAGAGAAAGTACCGTTTCCATTGATTTTAGATTCCATATCTCCTAGCTACTACTTGTATTTTCTTCTCCTTTCTATTCCATGCACTCCTTCCAAAAATGACAAAAAAACGATAGTAAATGTAACGACCAAAATATTGCAGCATATATTAATGCTTTCCAGCAACCCACCCTCTCCCCGTAGCACATTCCTGCAACCGATTCCGCCCCTATCCCATCCCCCCCTCGCTCGCTTCCCCCCTTCCTTCTTCTTCCGGATGGGCCGCACTCGTGAGCCCGCGACGCGGTCCGATGACTCCAATATCCTCATATCCCGACTACCCCCTCCGATCCCCTTCCCCCTCCCTCTCCCTTTATCGCTATCCCACTGGTCTCCTTTATCCCCCGACGCCTCCTAAGCGCCCCCACCCACCCCGCGACCCTTAAAACCCTTACTCATGCCACTCCACATCTGGGGAGATATCTCCAGGTCAGCTACCTTTTACATCTCCTCCGAGTTCTTTCAGAAATCCTTTCGGGGTATTTTCTCCTCCTGCCCTTTCCCTCTCGGCCCTGACTACCAGTCCTCTTCTTCAGGATTCCTTCGATCCCTTCGCCCCAATCCTCCCTTTCACCAACCCACCCGTTACGGACATTACCGACGCCAAACATTGCGCGCTTAACAAACGGGTGCACGGTGGGAAGGAAGTTCCATTTTATTTTTTACTCCCTTTTGAACTTGTTGACGCTCATATTTGTTGGCGAGCTTTTGCTTGTGGATCCATGAGACCGATTGGGACCGCATCTGGTGACTGATATGTTTCGTACACTGCTCGAGGATCGGAGAAAGAGTATAAATGTAGTTTCATGCGAAATTATGTCTACCGTTGTTGGAAAGTTCGTCGTCACTAGGTCGAGTAACTTGAATTTCATGAGAAAACAAACTTATTCTAGACTTAAAGTTTTTTCATTGATCACACATATAAGTACCTTAAAAAACAATGATAAGGATCCCAACAATACGTGTTTACTCATAAATTATTACATATTACTACCCAGGAATCTCGTTGCGCTAGCTCTGACAGCTGGTGGTGACACCGTTCAAACTATCTTCATACATGCCATTCATATAGGGTCATATATCTTGGTGAGCTTTTGCATACCATATTGTAAACATTTTAGGGACATGTACTTGTAGTAAAAAAGAGAGTAGAGGATCTTATTTTCATTCATTTTCATTGTGGCGTGGTTTCAAAGTCATGATGTTCAAGGCTGGGGAATAATTCCGTTTCAATTGCACGAGTTTGAGTACAGGAAATGTCAAATGCAGTAAATATGCAGTTTAAGTCATAGCGTAGGTGATGTGAGATCGTTTCTTTGGACCCACCGAGGTCAGTCATTCTTAATGAGACTCCTGGCGTAACCTGGAAACCGTTGAAATTTGAATCCAATTTGAATCCAATTTTGAAATATCAAATCGCCAAATTTTCCACCTTTCTTACATTCAAAGCAAAGAACCAAATTAGATCGAAGGTAACTTACGCCCAGAGTCCAGTGATATTGACTCAATTTTGAGACTGGCGTCTACAAGAGATTAGCAGTTTCTGGTTTGCATCTGCCCAGACAAAATTTTCAAGAATATTCTTTCAATTATGTCCTCTTTCATATTTCTTATTAAAATAATTTGGTCTAATTTCCAATAAATGTTTTAAATCTATTCAGGTAGTGTTTCTAATACAAGCATTTTATCAGTACCATGCCACACACGTCTGTGCGTCAAGGCACAGAAGTCCCACATTTCCACTTCTTTACTAATGCCTCGGCATGCTGCCTCTGAGGAAGGCTCAAATGCAATCAATTGCAATAAAATAAACTTTTGATTACGGAATACATTTTATTGTATACAATAAGCCATCTGAGTGCACGTGTTTAACTCAAAGCATTAACGAGATATTTCTTTTTTTTTCATTGATAACGCTGAAATTTCGATAATTTAATTTTTTGGTTTTTCAGCCGATTGAGTTTTAGCTTAAATACAATTTAGTTTCATGGCTACATTGTAGCCATGACTTTCCTCTTAGTTAATATCCTCTGATAAATATAGGTTTAAGTAATTTTTAAGTATTAACTCATAAAATTATGAAGCTGATCAATCAAAGTAAGCCTTGGCAGCGGGCAGATCATTCCTTTTCAGTGGGAAAAAGGATATTTTCCCTATGGTTGTACGTATGTAAATGTAGGAGTAAAGTAAATTTAAGCAATGACTATCACGCAAATAATTCTTTTCGCGATTTTTGAATGTTTGTGGTTTATATTGAACAATTTTACTAAATGCATGAGTCATCTCTTGAATTTCTAAGACCTTAAAATTTATTCGGAGAGTGTTTCATACCAACGCACTGAGTTGTACAGGATTATATTCCATTTCTTCCACAGTACCAACATTTGGTATCGGCAAAATATTTGCAATTTCCATTAGGAATATTAGTGGGAAAGTGACTCTTTGAAAATTAATTCACGATTGTCATATTGACAAATTTTATTTATAGCTCAAAGAATCGATTATCATTATTTCTATGATTAGATATAAAAGTTTGAGCAGTTAAATTACCACGGAAGGAAATATTTTCTCAGCTTTAAAAACTTCATGGAGTACATATAATTAATAGATACGCATACCAATTTATTGAAGAGGATGATAATATTCTGCTGATTTTAAAGATAATTTAATTACGTTCAATTTTATACATAACCATTTAAATTTAATTAAATGGGCACCACACTCATAATATGACATATTTTATGTTCCTAAGCCTTTTTTGTGAACGATTGCCAGAATAAAAATTTTAATATTATTTGATATATTGACAATACATTACACAACAAATTCAATCATACTTTCATTTTTCGAGAATACTTTTGTATCGAGACTACTTTTGTAATTGAAGCTCAGTCGTTGAAGTTAAGATATAAATGCAAATAACTGTCAATACGTGCTGAAATTGTCATCAATATGCATGGCGCCGCACTCGCAGGCAGCGGAGGTATGTCTGGGAACTTAAATCACCGTCGGAGTAACCTGATTCCTCTGGACCAACAATCCATAAATTTTGTTTGAGATCCTAGCAGGGGCTGGTATTATCTTGTAAGCAAGCGCTCACTTACAAACTTTGGCTGAATCCTTAGGCGGTCGTGCACCAACTTTGGCAAGCACTTGCCTCGCTTTAAGTTGGATGAAGTATGCCCACATCTCGCGCACCACTCCCATGGATTAGGTATGTGATCCAGCTGTGAGATCGCCGAGCAATATAGTTTAAGGCCCTGTGAATCACAAGTGTCTACGGGCATAATGGCGAATAAGGCCTGATAGATGACACGATAGACTGAAATTCCTCGCTCCTCGAAATTAGCGCCGCAAATCATAATCAATTTTCGCGTACTGTTTGTGTTAAGGGAAATGCAACAACTTTTAATGTGAGGAGAGGTCCTCGTCTAACTTCACATGTTCTTCCGTGCTTCAGAAAATCCTGCAGAGCGTTATTTTGAACTCAGTGTAGAGGCATAGGAGACAAATATGAAGTTTGTATCTCAAGCATGAGAGCAGACTCACCCTTTTGAAATACGGAAAATAATGGCTAATTTATTTTTCGTTCTGTTATGTAATTAGTTGGAAATAAATTTGAATAAATGAGTCTCTACACATTTTTGGAAGAAAATTATTTCACTCGAAAACATAATGTACAGGGAGCCAGAAAAACACACATGCAATTGCGAAAATACTTCAAATACTTCAACGAAATTCAATTAATAAAATACTTCAACGAAAATTACGGATATATCCTTGAGAAAACACAATCGCGAAATTTGAGGAATAACTATAAAAAAGTTGGCATTCATAAAAAGAATACTTGGGAATTGTAATGAAAGGGTCAAGGAGCTTTGTTATTATAGGTTAGTTAGGCACCACCTTGAGTATGCTGCAAGGGTATGGAATCTTTATCAAGTAGGCTTAATTTTGGAACCAGATTGAGTGCAATATAGAGCATCTAGGTTTATGAAAAGTTGTTATGAACAAGGCAGTGGTGTCACGATACAGTTGGAAGCATTAGAATGGGAGCCACTGGTTGACTATAGGCTTAAATGCAGATTAACTTTACTGCGTAAATTTGAGGATGTTACTTATCTGAGGATGTAAAGGATAGGCCCCGACTTACTATGGTAAATACGGCGATCAAATAGAGTACTAACTAAAAAGATTAATAACAGCAAATATTAGTATAGTGTAATTGTACAATGAACGTAGCTACGGTCGTTAATCAATGAAAACAAGAAAGCCGAGACCGTAAACTTGATTGGCACTAAGTGTTTTAAAAAAAGTTACAAGTAACGGGAGAAATAGAGAATACACACAAGGTCACATGGGTGTGTTTGAGAAACAGTGACCCACGTATATCTCAATCACACGCAGAAGGCAAAATAAATAGTAAAAAAGTTATAAAACTAACTTACAACCACTCGATCACTGGGGTGTGTTAAGGAATAACAGTCACTCTCGTCAATTACATTCTCACACACGCACTCAGGGTTTACAGGGATCCCTTCTATGTCAGTGACCAGTTAATCACCCAATGAATGCAAAATTATAACACGGATATACGCACGCTCTCGTTCATTCACTCAATCATTCAGGTGTGCTCGAAAACAAGGACCTTTGCGAATCACAAATACTCACACGTTCAAGGTTTACCAGTTTTACTCATTCCTACTTTGCCAGGGACCCGCCAATCACACAGAGATAGCAAAACGGGAGGAAAGAAGTTTGAATGAGGTGGAGAAGGGGGGAAGAAATGGTGTGAGCCAACTGCGTTAGCAAAGAGAAAGTAGGCAAGATTCGATGGGACCTCGGTCGCTGTTCATGGTGCCTGTACTGTTCTTTTTTATGTGGATGCATTCATAATAGTCTAGCATGTAGTCTGGGGCATGCTTAAGTAGTTTTATGCCGTCAATTGTGATTTTATGTCCTTCAGAGAACATATTTTGGACAACGGAGAATTTGTGGAGGTTCCCTAGCCTGAAAAAAGTAGCATGCTTTTTGAAACGGGTGATGAGGTTCCTTCTGGCCTGTCACATTTACGAAGAATTACATTGTGGACATGAGATTTTGTATATACCATATCTGAGAAGGACTCAAATCTGGCAAATGCAAAACCCGACAGGAATCGTGTAGGTGATAAATAGAATTGGTAGTGTATTTATATTTGTCGCTATCTTGCGTGTGTTTTCCTGCATGTTATCATTTTTATGAAATAAACCAATGTTTAAACAATTCTATAGTATGATTTGAATACACGATTACTGTTGTTGAATATTACTGCAAAAGTAGTACTTTCTTTCGGGTGATCAAATTTTATCGATTGCACGATCCAACTGCTACATGATCTACATGAGTAGAGGTAACATGATTTGGTTTTGAATGTATTTTTATTCTCTTTTACGGGTGGTGACTTAATACCCCCTGCCACACGTCCCCTCGGGGGCTTTCGGGGTATCGGGGCTAACAAACGGTTCTTTGTTGGGCCTAAACAAACATAACTGAAGGTCAGCCTTAGCATACTTTAAATATTATATGATATAATTCAGATTATCCTTTTTAGGAAAATATCAAATGAAGCTTTTTTAGTGATTTGTTGTTCGTTTGGTCAACGCCTGCAGAGTCACCATTTAGCGCAATATTTTCCCGTAAGGTGGCAGAGAATACTTGCATAACATATTCATCGGCATCTGATTGGAAATTTCACCAGCGCCAATGAATGCTAAAATTTCTAATGGTAGTAATCATAAATGACTTTTCGACTCAATGAGACATTATTATTCAGTAATACAGGGAATTTAAAGACTGATAATCTTCCATAAATGTGGTTAACCCGCAATTTTGGTCTTGGAAATATTATGAACTGGTTCACGTTCGTAGAATAAGCGTCGCTTTTGCACGATTATAGCTTTAAAAATTAACACAACAAAATAAATCCAATTTGAAGGGATTTTTCGAAACGTATGATTATATTTGACTTGGCTTTTCCAATCAGTTTGAAAACCAGTGAAATCCATACATACGGTCATGACGTAAATTTGTACGGTTTTAGTAATTAGACTTAATCGCCATTATAAATTTTGCACTATTCATTAAAATTTTCTAGTTAAGGTATTTAAATCCTGCTCGGTGTGGATTTTGCATTTTGATTTTAAAATAAAATATGAAATTCTCTCTCGTATTCTAAATGAGGCATGGGAGCTAATCCGTTGTCTTTCATAATTTATATGTTCCTGTGTATCTCTAAACCGAGTATTTGTAAATAACACCGCGTGCTAATAGCATACATCCTGAAAAATAATTATTCGAGGTTTTTTTTGGCTTCAGTAAGGTGATTATTGAATTGTAACGTTATGTGCAAATTATTAGGTAATGCCTAATGACACAGTTTCAGGCGGAATATGATGGAAATTCTTCATGGTGGCAGAAGACACTTTGATTTTACACATATAGTTTTTCTTAAAATTACGAATCTTATTTATAATACGTATTATTTCAAACAGTATTCATCCTATTTATTTTTTTGATCTGGAAAATATCAATTTTGCTGGACTCAGTTTTAGATCTACATAATGCCAACTCAGTTAGTAAGGATAATAAGAAAAGGATTGTCAAACATTTCATATAAATCGTGATTTTGTAAGTCACGGAAACGTGGTCACTGAGGCAGGATGATAGTAGCAGATTACAGGGTTTCAAATGTGGGTGAGGAGAAGGATGGAAAAGGTAAATTGGACCAAAAGGAAAGCAAATTAGGAAGCGGGGAAAACAAAAACCCTTGGTTGGGGAGGGGATTGTTGGGAGTATCAAAAAGAGGAAGATGGATGCAGAACGCTTTGATTGGCAATGGAATGTTGATAACGGTGATAGAGGGAAGAATGTTAGGCAAACGAGGAAGGGGCAGGAATAGGGGAAAGGAATGTTGGACGGGATGAAGGGAGGGAGGAAGTATGTGAAGATGAAGAGGGACTTGTTGTAGAGTAGCATGTCGGGTTGCCCTAGAACGGCAACGCTATTTATTTTGCCTATTCGGGGATCGCGGGGTGAGAAAACCCCCCCAGTTTTCAAGGGCTGGGGCCCAGTATGACTTTGAGGGTTCTATGAGGGCTCATTTTCGTCTTTTGATCAAAAATCAAGGGAGCTAAATAGTTTTGACTAAAGGTTTGAAGGATCCCGGAAAATCGACCAAGAAGGGAGTAGTAAATGTAAGCCGTTTCTTCTTGCCGCGAGATTTAAACCGGTCTGGGGTGTTTTTTCACCTAGCGTTCCCGTTCTAGGGTTAAAAGGAACTGGAGAATCACCATCGCTATACCGCTATCGTTTGGCAGCTTTGGTCGCACCTAGTTATCTAAGATCATGCACGTGGAATGATGGTCCAATTGCGGCAAAGGTGCTCCCTGCCGTTCGGCCTAATTGAATTTTTAACATGATCGGAGTTTTTAAAGATGGCTTTGCCACAGCAATCTTAAAAATAAATCAGATGTGCAATGACTATTTCCGAAAATATTTTACTCATTATTTTCATTCCTAGGTATTTCACCTTTTTTCCTATTTTCTAGCAGATTCATTATCTACTGGATCAAACTAGGACATATACTCTCTGCTTTAAAATAATCTTTCGTTAGCGAAGACATAATTATGGCTCATTAGTCAGTAGGCGTTTTTAATAAAACGTGATCATAAAACATCGAAAAACTGCTGGAGCGGGCCCTGAACATTAGCTTATGAAATAATAAAGGCCTTTAGTCGATTTAAATCTGATTATTTATAATGCAGACTATTTAAATAAAGTCAATAAATCGATTTTAATTTTCCTGTTTTCTGTGCTACGAGAGATTTTATTTCCATTTCTTACAAGATAAATGAATTCTTTCTTTGGAGTCCACAATGGCCGGTTGTGCATTAAGACAAAATATTTTAAAATTAAATTGCTTAGATGCAAGGGAGCACAACGGTTACATGTGAATCAAATTGGTGGTAGTGAAAAAGGAAATGGCTTTCAGGATGTGGTGCCAATAGTGGGGAGTAGTGACAAGAGAAAACAAAATGGGGGAGGCCGAAAAGGTAGTTAGAGAGGAGACATTGAAAATTAATGGAAAACAAAAAAATATTTTACGATGAAGTGGCATCACAAGGGCTCAAGGGCTTAAGAAAGCGCTATATAGATCGTTGATGGTTAAAGAAAAAGGTTGTGAGAGGGTATGGCTCTAGATGATAGATTAAAATGGCAAAACGGTAAAGAAAAAGGAGAAACTCAAAGGGATGTGGAAAGAATACATTGAGAATCGACTTTGTCCAAAAGGATTCATTGGGTAAGGGTAGTGAAGGAGATAAGCAGATACACGGAAAAGAATGAGGACGGTGAAAAAATGAGGGAAGTTGTGTGAAAGGAAAAGAAGACTTATGAAGACTATAAAGAAAACACATGTACCTGTTTCTAAGAAAGGAGTAGGAAAACATTTCATTGCCTTAGGGGTGGGGTCAATCCCTTAAGTCACTGTGTAGAGGTGTGAGAGAGGATTCTGGAAAAATAATCAAAGATGGGGTCGCGAAAACGTTGAGAGAGGGTCTGTACGATATGGGTTCAGGAAAGGGAGGGCAACAGTAAAACTCGTATTCTCTGTAAGAAATGAAGAGCTCACTGCGAAGGCGGAAATTTTTAATTTAATGCTCCTCTACGCATGGAAAGACAAAAACCGACCTCGTGGGCATCTTATGCACCAGCTGTATATTCTAAAATATATCTAATTATTAGTATTGCTCCTTCACCTTCGATATTCAGAAGATTGATTCGCTCATTATCCTTATCGCCATATTTACTTACGGGCCTTTTCTTAACATTCTTATTCAACTACCCTCTTATCAACTCCATCTTTCTTGTGAAATCTTGTTTGCCTAGCGTAATTTTTCTCTTGATGTCCCTGCTATTTGAACAACTTGCTCCGACAAGGCGTTAACCATGAGAATACAGAGGAGGCCGCCCAAAAAGAGTTGTAGGACAGATTATCCAGAGGGAGACTTGAGAAAAAGTGCCTGGAGGAGAGTGTTCAGAGAGGAGGAGGGGATTGAGAAGAGGAAAGAGACGAGAAAGAAGAGACGGGGATGTTTTTGTTCCAAGAACATCCGGACAGTGGCTGGAAGCTGGAAAATATAGATGATTTTATACGCAGCAAAATTCTATTCATGAATTTTGTGTTATTATCAGTTTACATGGTCTACAATATTTACGTATAGTGAGGTACGGTAATGCATAGTAATCATTCATATTTTAAAAAGTCATGGACGATGTAAAAAAATCGCCAGAAGAATCATTTAAATATTTAGTTTAATAATTCAGTTCTTTAATTCGTTATTGATGAGTATTTGGGCACCATTATTTTGGTCCATATATATGTTTTTCACATTGTTCTTTCGGGAAGTGTTTATTTTCCTTCCAATTCGTGTTTTACTTCGGCAAGCATATCATGATGAGATGAATATCTGATTTTTCTCTCCATAACACAGTATAATTTACAACATAAATATAGATATTATTAGATTTCTTTGTCCTTGAAAGTATGTGTAAGAAGCATGTCCAGTATTTTATTTATTAGGTAATCTACCGGTTAAGGTAGGTTTTTGGATGGACACAACTATCAAATAAACATTTTGTGACTCCCCGCCTAGCAAACTAATCTATATCAGGTCCCTCTTCATCTCGGTGTACCTCCTTCCTCCCTTCATCCCGTCCAACATCCCTATCCTGTTCCTACCCTTACCTCGCTTGCCCAACATTCTCCCCTCTATTACCCTCTTCAACATTCCACTACCGCTCAATACGCCTTTCATCCATTTTTCCTGCCTCCATAGGATTTCTCTCAACAAACCCCTCTCCTCACCCACCATTTCCAGTACTTCCTCATTTGTTTTCCTTTCGGTCCATTTCACCTTCTCCATTCTTCTCCACACCCACATTTCAAAAGCCTCCAATCTACGTCTATCCTCCTGCTTCAGCGACCACGTTTCCGCGCCGTACATAGCTACGCTCCATATCAGAGTTTTTACGAGTCTTGTCTTAACATCCCTACTCAACGTCCCCGTCATCAACTCCCTCCTCCTTGAGAAAGCCTCCTTGCCTAGCGCAATTCTTCTCCTTACGTCCCTACCACTTTGACCGTATTGGTCCAAAACACTTCCGAGATATGTAAACTGCTCTACTTGCTCTATTTTTTCCCCGCCTATTTTAATATTTAGCTTAGCCTTTTTCTTTCTGGAAAATCGCATAACCTTTGTTTTATTAATATTGATTCTCATCCCATATTTATCGCACTGAACCTCCAATTCACTCAACAATGCTTGCAACCCCTTGGCTGACTGAGCAACTAATGCTTGGTCATCAGCAAACCTAACCGATTTCACGAGTTCCCCTCCGACTTTCATTCCTACCTCCAGTTCTTCCCATGCCTCTTTAATCATTTCCTCTACATATACGTTGAACAGTACCGGTGACAATGGGCAACCCTGCCTTACACCTCTTCCTAACACTGCCCATCCAGACTCTCCGTTCCCCACTCGCACCTGAGCAGTCTGAGACATGTACAGGTTGCGGATCAGTCTCCTGTCCCTCCAATCCATTCCTATTTTCTGCAATACACGCATTAATTTTTCCCAATTCACTCTATCAAACGCTTTTTCGAAATCTACAAAACAGGCAAAAACGTCCTGATTGTATTCTATATTCCTCTCGACTAGTGATCTCATTACTGCAATGGCATCACGCGTACCTCTTCCTTTCCTGAACCCAAACTGATCATCCCCTAAGTAATCATTTGCCTTACTCTCTATCCTTTTGTTGATGATCCTGAGAATAACTTTAGCTGCGTGGGATATCAAACTTATTGTTCTGTAATCCTCACATGACGAAGCCTTTGCCTTTTTTGGAATAGGAACTAACACCGATCTCACAAAATCTTCCGGCCAGATTCCTTCCTCATAGATACTACGAATCAGTCCATATATGGCCTTTTTCCCACCTTTCCCTAACCATTTCAACATTTCTACAGGAATATTGTCCACCCCCACAGCCTTATTTGCTTTCATCTCCTTTAATGCCCTTTCTATTTCATCGTCGAGTATGCCTGGACCTAAGCTATCTTCTTCTACGTCATGTTCCTTTTCTATGTCTAACCTTGTCGGCCTAAGTTCTTTACCATACAGTGTTTCTATATATTCCTTCCATCTCTCTTGGATTTTTCCTGGTTCAACTATTATCTTACCCCACTTGTCTTTAACTGTTAGCACAGCTCTTGCCTTCTTACTTCCCGATAATAACTTAACCTTGCTGTATAGAGCACCAATTTCACCCTTCTTCTGTAAACTTTCCATATCCTCGCATTGCGTTTTCCACCATTCTTCTTTTGCTTTATTTGTGGCCCTTCTCAATTTATTGTTTAACTCTTTGTACTTCATTTTGCCTAACTCTGTGTTTACATTTTTCCATCTTCTTCTCTCATCCATCTTCGCAATCATTTCATCCGTTACCCATGGTTTCCTTATCCTTTTCCCGTTAACGGTTCCTATAGTGTCTTTAGCGGCTTCCAATATCCCTTTCTTGATACATTCCCATTTTTCTTCGATAGCACTCAGTTCTTTACCGTCATCCATCATTTTCTCTACAGCCTCCTGATACTCCTTCCTCGTTAATTCATTTACTGCTTCTAAATTCCATTTTTTAACCCGCCGCCCTTGCCTTATCTTCTTGAAACGAACATTACATTTCATAACAACTAAATTGTGGTCAGAGTCCGCATCCGCTCCTGGGAAACTGTGCGAATTTATCACACTGTTCCTAAACCTGTGCCTAACCATAATATAATCTAACTGATACCTTTCTGAGTCACCTGGCATTTTCCATGTATACCTACGCCTTTTGTGGTGTCTAAACCATGTGTTAGTGATGACTAACCCCTGTCTCCTGCAGAATTCAATTGCTTTCTCCCCGCGTTCATTCCTCGTGCCTAATCCATAGTCCCCCACCTCACCACCATCTCTTCCTTCGCCTACCGTCGCATTCCAATCCCCCATCACTATCAAATGTTTCCCGGCAGGAACACTCGCGATGATATCCTCTAACTCATCATACATCCTATCGACTTCTTCCTCCTTGTGGTTGCTCGGTGGCATGTATACCTGAATAATGACCAAGTTCGTCGGCTCTGCTTTAATCTCTACGAGTAAAATTCTATCTGTCGCTTGCTCTATGTTGACTACGCTTCTTCCTACCCCTTTATTTAAAATTACGGCAACCCCTCGTTGGCTCTCATCCCCGCCGCTGTATATTACTCTATAATTGTCACTCCAGTAATCCCCGCTATCCTTCCATCTCACCTCGCAGAGGCCTAAAACATCTATGTTACCTCTTTCCATCTCTCGCTTAATATTTTCTAATTTGCCTCTCCTCAACATTGTCCTGACGTTCCAGGTTCCTATTCTAACTACTTTCGCCTTCTTCTGAGTCTTCTGTCCTGCTGAAGTTATTTCTTCCCCGCAAGGGTTTCGTGGGATGACGACCGCGGAAGCCTTGCATCTCCCGCTGCCGGGCACGACACACGGCCTCTTGGGCCGTGTCCCGTAGTTGCCAGGACTCATATTATCTATAGTGCCCATCATAATATTCTTGGGAATCATAATTGAGGTGGTTTCCCGTTGCCTTCCTCAATAGTGTTTTTAACGTGACACCATCACTTAATGGCCGCCCCACTGGGGTCAGACGCCATTGCAGCCGCCTCACTGAGGAACAGACGCTGCGTGGACTACCTTTCGTCTGGCTCCTAACCTTCGACCTATCTGGCATGGGTGACCCTTCCAGGAGTAATTATTATTACTCCCGCCAGCACAGCTCTAGGGGTCATCGGAACACACAAGCCCTTCCACCACGACAAGGTTGTAGTCCATGGGAGGGCATGTCCAGTATATGGAAATAAAATGTATCATTCCGATTCATTGGCTGAGTGCATTACTCCCTGAAGATTTTGGTCCCTTCACATTTCAGACTGAAAAATAATATTACTCCCAGCCTTCGCCAGGGCGAAAATTTGACTAATGCAACGGTATTATTGTGTAATATCTTTAATGTCCATGATGTGTGGGGGTAGTCTTTAATTCCTAAATCTTATCCTATTTTAGTTAACTGTTGGCCAAATTTACTCTCATGTTTTATCAAATTAGGATATGAAAGATTTTATTTACTACGTAATAAGTTTTCTTTTTTTAGATATTCCGGAATTTTGGAGCAATATGACGAAAATAACAAAAATTAAAAATATCACATGCCTGTCAAAAAATATATAAAAAATATTTCTGGACCCGCGAAAGTAGTTTTCATTGCTCCCATGTCAGCTCTTCTACTTATGTCCAATGGAGTCTTATCCTTAAGGCTTCCTGTCTAAGAGTTCGTAGCAATCCACGAAACTTGTCGGGTCCCAATAAGCAAGTTATGTTTTACAGCGATAAGTGTCATCTGCAACTCCTCCCACGTGCCGAGAAAAAACCGACGCGAACTTTTCTAGCGTTTCTTCTTTTCCTCGAGCCCTCCGCACAAGCTTTCCCACTCTCCATCCCTCCCAACCCCCTCCACCCTATATTCACCCCACCCGCCTCACCATTCCCGCTTCCCTTGTTTCCGGAATCCCATCTTCCGCTAATCTCCCCGTAAGCCGCTTCTTCCCCCCTCCCTCACGCCCCCTTTGCATCACACACCAAAGCTTTCTTCCCTAATCCGCACTCGGGTGCGGGGGTGGGTGGGGTGCCAGCCCCTTCTCCCATGATCCCCCTGGACATTTATTCGATTCATAGCTACTCCCCCTTCCATCTCCAACAACCCATCTTATTCTTTTCTACGTGAACTGTCTATCACACTTTCTTTCGCTGCTCTTCGCCTTGCTGAATACGTACATTTCATGCAATGGAAATCTTTCTCTGGAGTCGAAAAGTTACTGTAAAATAACTGTTGACCTCGTGTGTCTGGTTCTCTAAAAGACCACTTAGAGCATCGCATAACTTTAGTGAAGGAGTATCTAGATTTCCAGTGCACTGTTATGATGAAATTTGTGGCGTATCCATATTACTGTGAGAGCTGGGGAGTCATTAAGAGAGGGACGACTAAATTAGAGATTAAACCTCTTGCATGAATTGAAAGCGGTTCTCATTTTCGATTAAATTAAAAGTTTATTACTAGTTACATATTACAATGGTAGAGGGTATCAAGAAAATATATGTATTAGAATAAACAGGAGAGTCGATGGGCATAAATTGTCATCTATTCTACGTAAATAGAATTGTCTGAGGCGTCACTTGGTGGAAGCGATTCATATCGGAAAAGAAAGAAATATTTAGTTGTTCCACATATATATTCCAGATTAATGTGGAACAACTAAGTATTTCTTTCTTTTCCGATATTCTACGTAAGATAAGAGACTAGAATATCGTAGACCAGTGATGGGGCTAGGTAGGTGATTTTCAGTTCTTAGTATTTTTAGTAATTATCTTGAAGGATCTCAGGTTTTCCCGGCGTATGGTATTCAAGAATTTTTCTCGGGTTTCCCACCGGGTCAGGTTGATGAAGTGCACCCTCAACACTTCACTGCACTTCATCAACCTGACCCGGTGGGAAACCCGAGAAAAATTCTTGAAGTAATTATCTTATTTAACAATGATTTTACTGTAACCATTTTAGGAGCTTGTCTCGCTTGCCCAATGAAGTATTTAAAACCTGTACACCCTAGTTCACGTAAGCTTGCATGATGCAACCTAATAGAGAAATGATATAACATTGATAATTTAATCCGGACCTTATTAAATCAAAATTCACTCATTGATATTCAGATTGTTTGTCTCAAATTTCGGAGCTCACCTTTACCTTTAGCCTTCAGAACGCGAAAGGACAAAAGAAATTGCCCCTGGAAGCCTCGAAAGGGCTTTCATTGTTCTTTTGACCGCGCGCAGCCAGAGAAAACCTCAGAATTTTTCCGAGAGTGGCGAGGAACGACAAATTGAATTTATGTGACGACCATTGTTAATTTTTTTAGGATCTCTCTCCTCGCTTGTACAGCCGGGGTCAATATAAAACGGAAGCCACCACTCAACGCTCCGATTCCCCTCCACGAGCGCCCCTCGGAAAACAGACGCATGCTCTCGGACGGCCGGGGATCAACACCGCCTCACTCAATATACTGTATTTCGCGGGCCGATGAAATCAACGCCAACCGCCAAACCACACTTTTTCCTGAAAGAAATCAAGAGCTCTACAGCCTCAGGAAAAATAAGAAGGGAGAAAAACTCCAATGGCAGTAATAAACAGTCTCAACTCTTGTCCGACAAATTGCTGTATTGGTTTTCGCGGGAACCACGAAAGGGACCAACCACAACCTCTCAACCCTCTGTGGTGGTTTACGGGAAATTAATCCACGCCAGGGACCACACACAGCCACACACAGCCACACACACACTATCCTGTCTGAAATACTTCACGAGACTGTGAGTCCCCGTTAAAAATTCCAGGCGGAAATGCAATCCTTCACGAGGCTGTAGGGAAGACCCCGTTAAAGGTACCAGGATGTTCTACAAGTACACACTCTGTGTCTATCCACAAAGGACAAGCACAGAGCATTCACACGCACTAGAACTCAATGAAAGCACACAGACATACACAAAGGGCCCAACTTCTGGGAGAATCTGAAAACAAGTAGAGCGCAGACGAGGATATGCGTCGAACACGCGTGTTTCGGCCACAAAGTGGCCCTCTTCAGCGGACTGAAGGGAAAAAACACCTCCAGCACTAGGTTGAAAGCACTTTCAGTCGAAAGATTGTGGTCGGTCCCTTACGCGATTCCCGTGAAAACCCACACTGAAATTGGTCTGACGAGAGTTGAGACTGTTTATTACGGCCATTGGAGTTTTTCCCCCTTCTTTTTAACCTTTTTCTGACTTTGCCGCGCTCGCTCTTCATTCGTCGAAGAACCTTTGGATCCAGAGCCATTATTGCTTGATTTACTGAATATTGCCGTGATGCTCGTCAGTACTACTTTCTATCGACAGGTATAATTGTGAAGGTCCATGTAAAAACAGAATTTCCGCCTCTCACTTTTCAACTCAGCATGACTGTCTTGTTTTGGTGGAGGCCAGTGGAGTAAATGGTTGAGGTTCGTTTTTTCCCTTATTTTTCGTAAAACATCTGATTTTTGGGTGAATCAACCCTTGTTTTGAATATTAGTCTATCGACAGCATGTACACAAATGTGCACGTTATTTGATAGATTTTTACCGAATATTTTTCCATTTCCCAATTCTCTCCATATCCCCCCTTATCATCCACCCTCCCCACCCGATGCTAGCACTCCATGCCACAAACCTTTTCGGCGGATCGCAAGGTATCTATGTCGACGTCTATGGTTGAAAGTTGGCTCCCAGAATTATTTTTTTCATAATTATTCCTCAAATTTGGCGATTGGCTCATACGGGCCGCTCTAGACTTACTACTGCTACTCAAAACAAACTAACATAAAATATCTTCATGGCAAATCAAGCGAAAATAAAATATGTAATCATTCCTAATTGAATCCTCCTCATATTGACATAATAGAACCGTCAAATCATAAAGACATCATTAAAAGTAAGAATAATAGATTTTTTAGTTGATGCCTTGTGATGATCAGCATTCTCACCATCAGAATAAGTGAAAATTTATTCCAGAGTGCTACGTGACTGCAACCATTTTATCCCGGAAATACTATAAATACAGGGTGGAACCCAATAGTGGTGGGACTGATTTTTTTAGAAGAATTTAATTGACGATATACTTACATCGACTTAATAATCTTCAAAGTATGCTCCTTGATCTGCTAAACGCTTAGTATAACGTTGCTCCCATTACCCGTACACCCGCTGGAAATTTTCTTTGGTGATGCCGTACATGACCCTCGTCGAACCCTCTTGAACGGCCTTTATCGAGTCAAAACGTCGTCCCTTGAGCTGTATTTTCATCAGGGGGAAGAAGAGGAAGTCCGGTGGTTCCAGATCGGGAGAATATGGCGGGTGCGGCAACGTAGCAACGCCGTATTTGGCCAGGAGCTGTCTGACGACGAGCGTCCCGTGGCACGGTACGTTGTCATGATGAAGCACCCAGCAGTTTGCGATGGCCGGTCGGACTCTTTTCACGCGTTCTCGGAGGCGGGTGAGCACCTGCACGTAAAAGTTCGCATTTACAGTCTCCCCTGGTGGGACAAACTCCTTGTGAGCCATGACGGTCGAAAAATACAACCAACATCGTTTTTACTTTTGATTTGCTCATGCGAGCCTTTTTTGGACATGGGGACACGGAACTGTACCATTCCGCGGATTGTCTTTTCGTTTCGGGGTCATATTGAAAAACCCATGTTTCATCACCAGTTATCATATTGTCCAAACGATTGTCATCTCGGTGCAAATTGGCTAACACTTCTTCGGAAATGCGCACACGCGTTGCCTGTTGGTCGACACTCAGAATTTTCGGCACCATGTTGGCGCACACCTTGCACATGGCCAAATCCTGTGAAATAATGCGTTGGACGTTGGATACAGACATACCCAACTGGTCTGCAATTTCTTCACTGGTTAAGCGTCGGTCTGTGTTCAGCAGTGTCCTCACTCTGTCCACATTCGTATCGGTTCTTGCCGTCGACGGCCGTCCGGAGAGATGGTCCTCTTCAACGAGCTCCCTACCCTCTTTAACAACTTGTGCCACTGTGGAACGGCTTAAGACAGTGTCCCCATAAGCCTGCTTGATCATATCGAGGGTCTCAGTTTCCGCCTTCCCGAGTTTCGCACAAAACTTCACGGAATAACGTTGCCCTAAATTCAGATTCATTTTGTTTTTCGACGCGGACAAAAACCTTGCTTCACTAAAAACGGTGTCCTCACTCAACGACAGCCCGCGGGCGACTGAGGTTGGCGTCGGTCTGTTGCTAAGAGCCCCCTCCACCTTACCCTCCCAGGCTCTATTGCTCCGTTCGCGCCAGAGAAAATCAGTCCTGCCACTTTTGGGTGCCACCCTGTGAAATATATATTTCAATTATTCTTTGTCATAGGATACATTTCACCATATTGCTAACTTATTTGTATTCATATAAACACGAACGATAACAGCTGCCCATTTGAAATGGTATTTCAAAATGCAATCATCCTTATCTTAATTTCAAAGTTATATTATTTAGCACAGAATAATTGGGAATTCTGTTTAGATACTCTTGAAAATACCAAATAATTTCATGTCTATATTTGCATATACATAAACCCCTCAAGCCGACAAAAGGATGTGTGACAGGAGGTGCTAGGTCAATAGCCGTTCTACACATATTCCCTCCACTTCCTCATGCACCTGGCACGCCGCAATTCACCAACAACCGTGAGGAAAGGGGGCGACCGTACGCCAATTATGCAACATTCTTACATACATAATATTAGGAGTATAACATGGTAAGTAGCTATTCCCATGCTCACACAAAGACGAAAAGAAAATATATCGAAAGAGAGCAAACACACATGCAATTCAGACAATTATTACCGGTTGGTATTCTACGCATTCCGGACGGTCAATTCAAAGGTACAATTGTATTTATCCACCTACAGCTTCACCCCACCTAGCACAAGGGAACCCAGCAAAAGGCGTTAAGACGCCATACTTAGGCAGTGTTTTGTGGGAATTTAATCTTGTAAACCCCTATTTTCGACAGCGCGTACCTACTATTCTCTCAAGTGTTCCCTCTTTTATTGTTGTCGCGAATAGTGCGCGGGAAAAATGATTACTTGAATAGGTCAGTTCGACAGTCTAAATCTCTTACTCTGTGATGTCGACACTGCCTATGTAATTGGGGGTCCTAATTACATCTCCAATGTCGGACACAAATCACACGCTTTACATCTTTGTAATAAATTTAATCTAGCCCTTAGTCTTCGTGTCTAAAGTTTCCCACCCCAGATCCTGTATTAAATGTTTTTCGCTTTTTGTCTTTGGGTCCAAGTTTTTCATTAGCGTAGCGACCTTTTTCTGAACCCTATTCAATGCTGTAATTAAAGTCTTTTGAAAAGGATCACAAACGCTCGCCGCAAACTAAATTCTAGGCCTTACTAAAGACAATTAGCACGTCTCCTTCACCTTTTGACCTCGTCGCTACACTTTTCGACTACAAGTTTGACGAATGTCCGCTTTTTCACCGCCCTTCCACAAATAGTGCGCACGTTTTCCCCAAGAAAGATCCGATGCAATGGTGATCCCCTAGTATTTTATCCACGAGGCTCATCCGAACACCTGCGAGTGTGTAATTTGATAAAGTTTGTTTGTGTTTTCTATTGTTTGATAAATTCATGACGCTACATTTTTTCGCATTTAATTCCAGCCCCCATTTTTCACACATTTTTTAAATGTTATTTCAGTTTTTAGTGATTCACGATCTGCGTCATTCGCTATTCCCCTGTAGAATACAGCGTCGCCAGCAACGGGTCCTATGCTAATTTTTATTTTACAGGTGATATCATTAATGTAAAAAAGAAATAGTAGTGGTCCTATGACGCTATCCTGTGGGACGCCGGATGTAACTTGCACATAATTAGAGCTCGAGCCATCCATCGTCACCCTTTGTGTGCGGACAGTAAGGAAGTCTAGTTTATTACATTTTCGTTTATTCCATAGCATTGCAAATTGTCAATTAATTTAGCGTTTGAGACTTTGTCAAAAGGCTTTTTGAAATGCAAGAATATCGCATCTACTTGTTCGTCTCTTTATCCCGATTGTTAAACGTTATTTATCAAATGTCCCAACTGCGTATCACATGATCTCTCCTTTCTGAATCCATGTTGTCTCTTGGATAATAGGTTTTGAGTGTCGAGGACTGTCGTGTGTGAGTGTGAGGACTGCTACTAACACGTGTTCAAAAACTTTACAAGAGCGGGAGGTCAAGGATATTGGTCAGTAATTACCTGTGTCTTGTTTATTTTCCCTTTTAAAAATAAGTGTGATGCAGGGTATTTTCCAGCCCAGGGGAGCGACACCTTCTGAAATCGATTTGTTGAATGTGTATTCAAAAAAGCCGCAATTTCAGTCGCAAGCTCTTTCAGCCCCCTTGGGGTAATATCCTATGGTCCGGGTGATTTATTAATTTTTATGTTTAGGAGTTGTTTCGTGATTCCTCCGCGCGTAATTTTAATATCATCCATATTTGCGACAGGTGTGACGTGGCCTTTACTGGGTGTCTCTCTGTTATTAGAGTACACGCTTCGAAGGAAATTAATTAATTAATTAACTATTTTTCCCTAATTTATGGGTGGTGCCCTAACACCCCCCGCCACACGCCCTTGCGGCGGCTTGCGGGGGTATTGATTAGATGTAGATGTAGAATTAAAACATCCGCTTTTAGGGTGCTGTCTGTATGTAGTATATTGTCATTTCTGCCTTTGAAGGACTCAATGGTTGGACGTTTTCCATACAAATCCCTAGCATACGACCAAAATGCCTTGGGGTCATTCTCCAAGTAATCACACATAATTTTTATTTTGAAATCTGTTTAGGCGCTTTGCATTATTTTCTTGTTTCCCTACGATGTGCGTGATGCGTCAAGTATATTTTCGTGTTTCTTCAGGAGTTATTCCTTCGCAGTTTGTTAAGTTTTTTTGTATTTCAAGTGCAATTTCCTTTGTTGTCTTAAAACTTTTCCTACCCCACTGTTGTACCATCGTGGTTCGTTGCTATCGTTTTTCTATTTGGTAGTCGGGATATGTGTCTCGATACCGTGTCCAATTATTCCTAGAAATACTTCCATATAGCCTTAGTACCTGACAATATCATGTCATCTGGCATTATCTACGAGCGATTAGTCGGTATCGCATTTTCAGGAATTATTTAACGATTGATATTTGGTATTTTATTAGCCTGAAAGCCATTGCTAGGGTGTGTGGCAGGGAGTGAATACACAACAGACTATTTTTGACCGGCATCGCGTTCAAACAATTTTATTTTGATTCCCGATCGTTCGCGGGAAAAGGCAACTTAAATCTATATCATTTACTCTTAATCTCTCTATCTATCTAAATTAATCTCTCTAATCTAAATTTTATTGAACATAATTTCTCATACCAAAGTCCGATGGAGGTAATAATATGTTTTCAATATCACTGCTATAAAGACCCCCTTCCAATTCATATCAAGAGGTTTAATCTTTAATTGAACCTTCGCTCCATAAGTGATTACCAGTCTAGCTGCTCTAATATTTTGGATACGCTACTAAGTTTATCATAGCTACGTTTCACAAATATAGCTCCTCTACGCAACACGCGATCCAATTCGACAATCAATCCAATTACGTGAGGATTCCATACACTTGCAGCATATTCTAAATGAGGCCTAACCAGAGAAAGATAACATTTCTCTTTGACATTTCATCACATTTTCCAGTACTCTTCTGATAAATCCTAATTTTTTTTATCAGCTTGTCCACATATTCCCCTTATTTACATGAAAATAAAAGTTTATAAAGTAAGGATGTTGCTTGTCTGAAAGCATCCTAACGGGCATTAAAAGAATATCGTAGAAAAACGAAAGTATAATGCTCAAAGCCCTACACCATTTCGAATCTAAAATGGTAAGCGAGTATATTTAGGAAACTCCAAATTCATTCTGGCCCTATGTTACATAAATATAGGGTAAACGTCCAAGAGTGCATTGTTTGAAAACGGATAGCGGTGAACTAATTACATATAGCGTGAAAAAGGAAAATACTTTCTACAAGTTTTTCCAGAGCGTCTACAATAATGACACAAACACATCAAACCAGCTTCTTTTCACACCCGGGGAACATATGAGCGATTTAACACTGACCATGAAAGGAAAAGAACATCAGCTTCATAATATCAAAGCCAACAAAGTTCTTGGTCCGGAAGAAATACCTTCTTGAATATTAAAGATATTTCCCCGCTTTTAGAAATTGTTTAATTAAAATCGAAAGAAAAAGGCTCAGTACCTCGTGCCTGGAAGGTAACCCATAGTCCAAGTCCAGCTATAGAGACGGCGATAGGACAAACCGGCCAATTACGGACCCATATCCTTAGCATCAATATCTTGCAAAAATATTAGAACACATAATGGTCAGTAGCATTATGGGATTTCTTGATAGTAAGAAAATGCTAAGCCACAACCAACATGGATTTAGGAAGAGCAGATCTTATTAAATACAGTTGGGTCTAATCATTCACGATATACTTAGATCAGGATAAACCCAAATACAAGTTGATGCCGTATTTCTGGATTTCAAGGAAGCTTTCGATAAAGTCTCCTACAATAAGTTGTCAAAAAACTTTTTTGACACAAAACAAACAAAAAAAAACAAATTCTCTGGTATCAGTGAGAAAATAATAAATAGGATTAGCGACTTCCTGTCAAACAACAAGTTTACGATCTCGGAATTTTTTTGTTTACATTGATTCACGACCGTAGCTAACTTCCTTGTATATTTAAAATACCAACAGTAGTCATCTATACGTAGGTTGTGCTCAACAGAGATACATTAACTCCGGGCATCCCCCAGGGAAGTTCAATAGGGCTATTTCTATTCTTAATACTACCTTGTTCAAAAAGTTCCCGGAAAAACCACCGTGTGGCGCTCTCATCGTTCCGATTTGAGTTCTGTTTTTTTGCTAAATTTTTACATCTGTTGTTCATATTCCCTTTAAATCTTAGTGTCATAACTTGACATTTGCAAAAGTTACGTAGCCAAGAGTACATCTATCTCTGTGTGTGTTGGCGATTTTTTACAATTGCAGAAATGGATTTAAATTTGCAACAACGAACTTGTATTAAATTTTGCGTAAAAAACGGATTTAGTGGCGCACGGACGTTGGAAATGTTGGAAAAGTGTTTCGGCAACGATTCTCTAAAAAAACGGTCGTTTACCAGTGGCACGAGCGGTTCAGAAGTGGTCGTGAGTCAATCGAAGATGATGAACGCAGTGGCAGACCATCGACATCGAAAGTCGGTGAAAAAATTGATAAAGTAAAAGAAATGTTGGTCAATAACCGCAAATTAACCATCAGAGAAATAGCGGAGGACTTGAACATTGCCTATGGATCCACCCAAGACATTGTGGTTAATGATTTGGGTTTCCGTCGTGTAGCAGCAAAGTTGGTGCCAAAAGACCTCAATTTCATGCAAAAAAGAGACCGTGTTGACGTCGCAAAAGACATGATTTGCGAGGCTGAATCCGATCCCACATTCATCAAAAGGATCATTACTGGAGACGAGACGTGGGTTTATGAGTACGACACGTAATCCAGACATCAGGCAAGTGAATGGCGTTCACCAAATGAGCCGAGACCAAAAAAACCACGTCGTTTTCAGTCAAAAAAGAAGGCAATGCTGACTGTTTTCATGGATTACAACGGTGTAGTGCATCATGAATTTTTGCCAGAAGGCCAGACAGTAAACAAAGAGTAAGTAAGCTGCCTCAAATTAACCCAGTAAAGTTAGCCTGTATTTCAGCCTTCGTTCAACTAGTGGCTCTCGTTCTAATTCTTCCAAGATTGTCGTGACACTGATACCTTGTTCATAACAACTTTTTAAACTGAATAACTGATAGTAGCACTATTTCATTGGATAACATTTATTTTATGAAAGGGTTTCGATGCATTACATCATTACCAGATCTGATGAAACCCGGTCGTAAAACAAATTTTATCCCAAGGAATAGTGCGACTATCAGTCATTCATTATGTTCGATTTCCACCACATCAGGCCTCAGACTACTAATTTTATTCATTGCAACTTTTTCAGACTTCAGCTGCCCTACGTTGCACTCGATCTAGTTCCAAAATTAAGCCTATTTCATGAGAATCACTTACACTTGCAGCAAACTCAAGTTGGGGCCTAACTAACGTGAATAACAAAGCTCCTTGACCCTCTCATGGTTTTTCCTAAGTATTCTTTTTATTAATCACAGCTTCTCATCAGTTATTCCGCAAATTTCACGATTGTGTTTTCCCCAGGGCATGTCCTCAGTTGTCATTACACCCAAATATTTTACCGAGTCCACGTATATAAGGTTGGTTCTCTGTATAGTGTGTTTTCTGGTGAAATAACTTTCCTCCAAAAATTTACCAAAACACCTTTATTGAAATTTAATTGTGGCTTCCACGTGTTTCGCACCTCTTCTGAATTGCATTTAGGTAGTTAGGTAATGATACTCTATCTTTATGACTGAATATTTCCCTACATATCACGGCACCACCAACCAATAAAGGAAGCTTAAGGAAAACTGAGACCTAATGTCATTGATGTGTAAAAGGAACAATAGTGGACCAATAAAACTTCCCTGTGGGACATCTGATGTTACGCTGTGTCCGATATATATCCCGTCTATTAAGACTTTGCTTGCGGCCTGTTAAAATGTTAATTATGCAATATATTACGCATTTACCAGTCCCATAGCTTCCCAACTTTTAGAGCAACTTTTTATGAGAGACTTTGCCGAATGATTTTTTTTTAAATCATGAACTATGACATCGACCTGAACGTTATTTTCTCCCAAAAACAAAATATCATGAACGAAAATAACCAGTTGGGTCTCGCAAATTCGCCTCTTTCGGAAACCATGTTGGTTCTTCATAAATGAATTATAAGAGTCGAGATTGTTCATGATTCAACTTACAAATATGTGCTCTTAAATTTTGTACGAGATGGATCTGAGAGAGATTGGTCGGTAATTACTTTAATCTTCTTTGTTGCCTTTTTTAAATATGGGAGTGAGATTGACTATTTTCTAGGCTTTGAGTACTGCTCGATCATTTAGAGATTTATCAATTATTATTTTCAGGAAAGGAGCTATTCCCGAGGCCATTTTTTTCTAAGCACGAGTAGGGATTAGGTCAGGAACTGGCAATTTGTTTGGACTGATGTCTTGGATGGACTGAATTTTGCGTTCAATTCCAAGAAAAGACGTTTTAATTTCAGAGATGGGTTCACGGGAGCTATCGGGCATTTACTCGCGATGTTCTGAATGATTATTAATAACGCTCTGAAAATAGTGGTTAAATGTTTTATCATTTTCTAAACTGATGTAAAGTTTTTGCCCGTTGCTATTTAGGGATAGCACTGTCTACTTGTTTCCTTGCTTCTTCCGTACATACTGTATGACCAAAACACCAAAACCGGCCGGATATAAACCATAAACACAGTAATCAACCCGATGGTCGGTTTAGTAGGTGACGGTAGAGGTCACCCATGTACCAAGCCCGACGGCGTGTGAATATTCACACATCAGGGTAGGGGGGCCAGTTCCTTTCCCTGTGCCGGTTATGGTTTCCCAGGAAGATCTGATACCCGAAAAATCAATATATATATATATATATATTCATTCAAACATAGAAATAGGTATAAGGAAAGGGGATAGGAAAACACATAAAAGGCGAACACAGGACATGTGGGGAAGGCGGTTTTTGAGCAGATCACGAAAGTAAAAAGGTTTCCATATATATATATATATATATATATATATATATATATATATATATATATATATATATATATATATATATATATCGATGATGCGGAAGTACTCACGAGAGCAATATAACTTTTGGACGGCACAATAGAACACAGAATAAAACAGATAACACGCAAAAGGACACTCACACTGTAGATGATTTAAGCTTTCGGCCTACTCCGAGGCCTTCTTCAGGTCAGACTGAGAGGTTTTGAGGGAAGAGTGCCTGGGGAGGGGAGGGGGGGCGGAAGGTTTAGGGACTGTTGGGAAGGAAATTTTCCTTCCCTACAGTATATATATATATATATATATATATATATATATATATATATATATATATATATATATATATATATATATATATATATATATATCTCCAACATGTATATCTCTCCAACGATGGTATCCCGATTCTCTCCTCAACAAAAAAATCCTAAAACAGCCCTTTATAGCCAATTTATTCTGAATTAGAGTCACATGCAGCTGAAAAAATCTGAATTCTTATTGTTAGATTGTTTCGAGTGTCAATACTCGTTCCTCTTTCGTTCTCTTTTGCTTCAACTGTTTTCTATTCCTTTCTTGCAAAAGACAGTTACTACCTTCCCAAAGTCTCCATGAAACTATTTTCTTTCCATCGAGATTATTTTTCCATGCCCTAATATTTCTGCACTCATTTTCCACCCTAACACCCGATTTACGTGTTGGATGAATCGGAAATCGGACTTGCGGAGCCCCTAAAGTTAGCGCCTTGGGAATGTGGAAATTTATTAAGTAAATCTATATTTCAACAGTAATGACAAATCAACAAATTGAATCCAATTAAGTCAATCTGTGCCGAGAATTAATTTGAGGAGTCCCTCAAGAACCCATTTTTGAGCCACCTCTGTCCATAATGTTTTTTGAATGACCTTATAAATCATTTCAATATATATGCATAACACCCAGGGTGTACGCTTCCACTCGTGAGTTATTGAGTCTACTTTTATAAATTTGCAAGGAATTTTTTAAAAATAAGTTGTATATCTTTCACAAAATCCCTCAGCTTTCTAGCAGATACTTATTTCGATATTGGGGCTTTGTTCGTTTATACATTGAGGAACTGTTTTCTAATTCTTTTCTGGGACAATAATATGGCGCTCCTAAGCCATATGTGGAGGTGAGTTGCTTTGCATGCCAATAATTCTGTGTTATTGTTCTGAAATAAATCATTTAGAATACTAGCCTAGTTACTACTCTGTGTAAAAAAATCACCGTTTACTGCAAAAGTGCGATAGGGTACTCCTTTGTATTTCCCTGACGTAAGGTGACAAATTATTTTCGGTTATTATCTTCATGATCGTAAGGCATTGATTAAATATAAAAGTTCCGAAAGGATTTTGCATTATTTTTAAGTAATCTACCGTTTATGGTAGATTTTGGATGGACACACCAAATGCAAGAAAAAAAATGTAAATATTTTATGACTCCTAACAAAACACAATCCAGCAACCTTCTCTACTTCAAGTCCCTTTTTATCTCTGTGTACTTTCTTCCTCTCCTCATTCGGTCAAGCATCCCTATCCTGTTCCTGCTCTTTCCTCGTTTGCTTACCATTCTCCCCTCTATTACCTTCTTCAACATCCCACTGCCGATAAATACGCCTTTCATCTATTTTTTCCTGCCTCCATAGGATTTTCCTCAACAAACCCCTCACCCACCATCACCAGTACTTCCTCATTTGTTTTCTTTTCGGTGCATTTCACCTTCTGCATTCTTCTCCGCACCCACATTTCAAAAGCCTCAAATGTACGTCTATCCTCCTGCTTCAGCGACCACGTTTCGGCTCCAAATCAAAGTTTTTACGAGTATTTTCTTAAACTACCTACTCATCGTCCCCTTCATCAACCCCCTCCTTCTTGTGAAAGCCTGTTTAACGAACACATTACGTTTGTTTAATTTTTTTTGAATTGTATTGCTCGATGTCTACATCTTTATCCTGATTTGGAATTTTCCGATACCAAGTGGGACACTTTTACTAATGAAAAATGTTAATATTGATAGGAGTATTGGTTAGTGGAACTGTGTTTCCCCCCCTCCCGTTATAACCCACCTTGCACACTGCACTTCCTCAAGCTCCCCCCTCCCCTATCACAACCCCTCCCCCGCCGCGCTCTCGACACAACCGTCCTTCCTCGCTGCCATGGGCAGCTCTCCATCCTGTCTCCTCTAAGTTCGGTTCAATTTAAGCCTCCCACCCCCGCCCCTTCCCCCGTCGAACCCACCCTTCAGTTCCCTTTTCCAGGGTCCCTCGTGTCCAATTCCATATCAACGAGGAGGGGGTGGTTTGAAGGATAGAAGGAGCGGGAGTTGGCGAGAAACGAGAGGGAGTTGACTGCGAACCACGAGGGTTGACGATGTGGTTGGAGGGAATTTCTCTTTCTTCCTCACACTTTAACATGTCCCACTCAACCCCCCTGCAATTCCACCCTCGGCTGCTGGATTGGAAATGGGTGCGAGGGTGCGGGAGTTGGGGAGAGGTTTCGGAGAATGAGGTTTGGTAGGGAAGAGGGACAAAACGTGGCAGGTGTGAAGGGGTACGATTCACGACAGCGTAAAGACAGCGTAAAGACAGCGTAAAAACAGAGGAGACAAAGCATGGACACTAAACTGCATGATTCACGGATGACGGTGTGTAAAAAGTGTAAGTCTATTATGGAAATTCCATATTATGAATATGAAATAAAGGAGGCAATGAGGTATTCAGTTGCAGTTTGAATGATTATTATATTATTTTCTCACTAGATATTGATGTGTGTGCGTTCTGACAGTACTGCTGCTGTAGTACATCAGTCGATTTGAATGTTTATTTATGATGGAATCCTATCCCATCAGTGTAAAGTGAGACTACAATAACTCCCACTGTGAAAATTCAAATCCGTGCGGGTGCCATCAATCCCCAACTTTTGAATTTGATTCACGACGTTCATCGATCATCCACGGTTAAATGCGGAACGCTTCAGTTTAACCTTAATGAGTTGCAATGAATCTGGCAGCTTCTATGCCATTTCACGCAAAGTTAAATATTTTTGTAAGGGTCTTTAGCTCCCGAGGTATGTTAAAATTTGTAAATGACTCGAATTTATTGCCCTGAACATTTTTTTCAATTAACTCTTTCGGCAAACCTCTAAATGGGTATTGGTGTGAATTTATTTAAAAGTTTTGATTTGCAATCTTCGGCTTGTTTCCCTTTTTACGTCAGCTCGAACTCGATCTCAGTATACCAATGCATCGATCTGTAACGGGAATCGAGCAACGTTATTCAGTTCCGTCAATGCAAGTAATAGTACTTTTATGATGAATTGATAATGATGCCCTATCTCGATAGGAAAGGGCAACTCCAAGCACATCGCTATTTATTATTGAATAAGGAGTGGAACATTTGTAATTTGATACTGAATTCTGAATAAGGTGCCTTGATATTACGTTATGACTTGTTGAGTGGGCAGAGGCAGAGTGACCAGGATCAAGGGGTAGCGAGTCTGAACTTATGGAGCTGAAGGCCATCGCCTCTTTGATTAACGGAGGTAACGAATATTTATCGCTTTGGAAAAATTGTGCTAGGGTCATTCAATAAGTAAAGAGACACATACTCTCATTTTAAAACAATTAAATGGATCTTTACCATTTTTTCAGGGGTGCTAGTTGTCAACCTTTAAATGATCTGTGTTTAGCAATTTGATTATTTTATGTCAACACAAGCTCAAAATATTTAGTTCACCGCGGCAAGTCCACTAGAAGATTGCACCTTAGAAGAGCAGCGTTCAGCTGTTATAATTGTAGTTGCAGGAGATTTACATTCAAATGAAATACTTTTTCAAATGTAAATGCATTACAAGAAAGATTCAATGACCGTGCGAATGTTTACAAGCCTGTTGATCGGTTTAAAAGGGACCAAACCCCGAAGTGGTCGTCCAGTCGAAGTTTATGATTCCTTGTTGAAATCAACATCTACATCTAGTTTAAATCAAAGATCGAATGACTTATTTACAGTAACAGGGGATTTACTATTGAAATAATAGCTAAAGAAGTTCAAGCAAGTGCTAAAACTGTTAACAATCCCATTCTTTACCATTTAAAGTACAGAAAAACATGTGCTAATTGGGTTCCTAGGTACCTAACGGATGCTTATTAAGAACAGAGACTGTCCATCAGTCAAGACTAAAAGCAACGAAGTTTAATTGGAGACGCTTTTTAAAAAGAGCACTATACTCGCAACTACTACAGTGATCTGGATGTATCACTACGATCCTGAGACCAAAAGACAAGTGTATGGAGTGGAAATACCAGCTCTCCCGTTCGCAAAAAATTCAAGGTTCAACCTTCCGCGGGTAAAGTGACGCTGACCACCATTCGGGACTCACAGGATGCAGTTTACTTAAATTTTCTTAAAGATAGCGAACTATCAATAGCCAGTACTGCTCTGAGATGCTGGAACATAAACCTTTCAAAAGCAAATGCTTTGGTAAAAATCAATGGTTTTTCAGCGCGACAACGCCCGCTCTCCAAAGGGCCCAGCTGACCCGTGATAATCCTCAAGAAGCAGGTTGGGAGGTCTTACCTCATCCGGCGTATAATTCAGACCTTTCCCCGCCAAATTAATGCCTGTTTGAGCTACTTAAAGACTCCTTGTATGGAAAAAGACTGCCAGCAGCGAGGAGGTCAAGAAAGCGGTGCAAAAATGCTTCTTAGTTAACCAAAATATTTTTTCCAAATTAAATAAGAAGTTACATGAACTATGGGACAAGTGCATAAATGTTGGGGTCGATTGCGGTGAAAAACAGCCTAAATAACCATTTTTCATTTGTCTCTTTACTTATAGAATTGCCCTCGTTGAAAGAACGAGGAATAATATCATCAACTCACACCCGTTAGTGGCGTTAGGCATATTCATAACAACGTCGAGTGGCAAGTATCAAACTGATAGCTAATTCAAATTGTTCCATTAGTAAATTTGTGTCGAGTTGTGTCTATCTCTGTGAATTTGCTAATCAGTGCAATAAAAGGGCTGTGCGTGTGTGACATACGAGGCGTGTTCATAAAGTAAGGCCCGTTTGGTCACAGGAAAAAATATACTCATATGAAACACATTTTATTGGCACTTTTTGTTAGCTACAAACCTACTTCACTTATCTACATAATCGCCGTTCACTTCTTAGCATTTTTCGTACCGCTGCACCAGCTTCTTTAACCCCTCTGCATAGAAACTCGCAGCCTGAGGGTTGAACCAATCGACAACGCCATTCTTGAGTTCCTCTTCGGTTTCGAAACGTTGTCCACCGAACCACTGTTTCAAGTGCAAGAAGAGGAAGTAGTCGCTGGGTATAAGGTCAGGACTGTACGGTGGGTGGTTTAAAGAGTTCCCAACGACCCAAAAACTCTCGTCCACTGGACATTCTTTGCTCTTTGTGGTGGTCGGTGAGCATTTTCGGTACCCACCTTGCACGCAATGTGTGGTATCCGAGGTTTTCCGTAACAATATTGTAGACAGTACTGGGTCCAAGTTGAGGAAATTGTTCAGCCAGGCCATTAATTGTCAATCGACGATGACATCGCAGTTTTTTTTCCACTAGCAAAACAATTTCATCGGTCAGAATACTGGGCCTACCACTTCGCTCTTCGTCATGGACATTTATTCGTCCATTTTTAAAATCACAGCACCATTGTTTAACCTTTCCTTCACTCATAACTGTAGGTTTATAAACCAGGCATAATTCCCGATGAATTTCAGCAGCCGACAATCCTTTTGCATACAAGAATCGTATGACAGAACGCACTTCACAGCTGGCGGGATCAACGATTGTCGCGGACATTGTTGTTTGCATGCACGGACAAGCAAACGACTTATGAAACAAAACAAATGCTGCTATAGCTTCTCAAGGAATCAGTAGATGGCGCTGCAGGAGCAAAACTATATTCTGAAGCGCCAATATTTAAATATAAGCAAACGGTACTTACTTAAAGAATACGCCTCGTATTGTTTTTAACTTGAAGAAAAGGCGACCGAAACTCTTAAAATGATTTTGAAATCATTTTTTGGGACCAAGCCTCGAGCCGGTCACAAATTTTCGGGTAGTAGCCTAGTTTTAAAATGGAGGTGAATTCAGGTTACTAGAAGTATGGGTGACTTCCTCTGAAAAAACTACACTAAATCTATACAAATTTTTAGAATGTATTAATTTAAGACCCAGGGGAATTCAAATATGTTTTAACGTGCAGTAAAATTGAGTGTTTTTGTGAGTGATGAAAGGTATGGAAAACGAAAAACACCAAAGCGGTGAACTTGATTGGTAGTAAGTTTGTTTAAGGGGATAGGGGGTTTAAAACAAGGTGACGTCAGGTACCTGATGACGTCGACTATTCGACGAAACCGGTCGTTTTTTAAATAAAAAGCAGTGTAACTAACAAAAGTTATTACTATTCACTTTTCATCACGAAGCTCCATCAAATTGAGCCGAAAACCATAGAACTCGTATGTGGATTTGAAGTGCTAATATTATTAATGGGGAGTAAAACACATAAAGACTACCTAAAGGACAAAATGGACCGACATCTTCTGATAATATTCATAATATTTCATAGATGTCAGCACAGGTAAGTTTTCCAACTGCTCACAAAAGAACAAAAGAATGCGGAGAAGGAAAACTCATTAAGCCTAGGCTAACTGATGATGGATGGTTTTTCTCAAGCTGATATCTATCGAATTCGTGTCTTTCTTTTGTTGTTTTTGAAAAAGAAAACGTTTCAAAACCTGTTTTTAATTATATCACTCTGATTAGAAATCGATGTCATCCATGATATGATCCGGTTTTCAAAATGTATTGTGCCCCTTCAGAATATTGATGTGTTTATTTTAATTAAGAATCTCGGCATGTAAACTAATCTAGTAGTGCACATTTTGCGGTTGTTTTCATCCTAAATCGTTACTCAATTTTGTCTGTGTTTCAGTTTCGCTGTTTTCAATTCTGATAAAAATATCCCTAGCTTGCACGTCACAATTCCATTACTGACCCAACTTCTTTAAACTAATCCTAAATGTCGTTTAGTAGCTGAAAAGTGATGTTGTTCCTCATCTGCGATGTTCTGTAATTGAATAAGTCCAAGTGTAGTTCAGCAATTCAACTATAATACACCTATTTTATCACGTTTTTCTCCTTGAGTAAATGTACAGAGGGCGCATTTCCTTGAATTTTCACGCACCGCTTATCTAAAATATAATCTCCACGATATTCTTACGTTAAGATTACAAATAGGTCAACGTGGATGAAACAGCTTCCTATAATACCTATATGCTCTTCCTATAGTACCTATCTTCTCTCCGTGGTAATAAGCCTTGTCCCCGGGAGAATTCTGATGATGCTTGGCTCACGGCGTTGGTAGTTGGGCTACTTAAAGCGAGATTAATGATGTGGCTGGAGATGACATTCACTTCACTTCAAGTTTGGGCAAAAATTGAGCACACCATAATGAAAGGTTTTTTTAAAGTTTTTTTAAACTTTTCGAATAGGTTTTAAACGCATGCCGAAACCGAAAACATGCCAACAAAGGCAAATTTTTCCGTGTCTGTCACTGAGGGAATAAAATATTTGATTGTGGACTGAAATCAGGCTGGGTTATTGTGAATGATAGAAAAATTTTAAAAGAGCGCTCATTAGAAAATTATCAAAATTTTTTTTTCCAGGTGAATTCTTTGAATTTTAAAAAATATTTAAATTTCCTGATAAATATGCCCTTTCCATTATCCCGTTTTTGGTGAATCACGGGGTGCCAGGTGCATGAGGAACTAGAGGAAATACGTGTATATGTAGAATGACTGGTGACTTGCCACTCCCTGCCACACGGCCTTGAGATGACCTGCGGCGTATTGCGTGGATGTAGATGATTATAGTGTTTGACATTCTGCTACATTAGGGAATGGGCTCGTTGGTAGGACAGCTCACTCGCTGTCCTATCAACGAGCCCTTTGGATTAGAGTAGCGTACGCGGTGCTCGACCACTATGCCAAAATCTTAAAGGAATGTTCATTTCTATTCCTATCGCGCATTTATTACAAAACGTTGATGTTAGCCATACAAAATGACTTTTAAATTCTTTGTTAGGGATGCAACACCTTTTGGCTACACGCAAAAATCCTTTTTTTTTAACTTTTTTCATATTTTCGTTCAGATTTTTTTATGGCTCGCAAAATTTTGTCTTTTGGTTAAACAAGCGTGCATTTTAATCGTCCCAAATGGCTTAGAAATATGAAATTAAGTGTTCACGAGGGTAATCCCAGAAGCACCACAGATGATTTTAGTAATTTTGTTCAAATTTCGTCATGTCTCGCAAAACTTTGTCTTATCGTACTCTTCGTGCACGATAAGACAAAATTAACCAACTCATGCTGTTAAGTCGTACCGCAGGGTTTTGAAATTCAAAATTAGGTATCCAATGCGGTTTGGCTACGCGGAAGAATAATATTTTCCAATATTCGTATTTTCCTTCAGATTTTTGTTTGATTCGCAAAAATTTGTCTTTTGGCCTAATCGCGCATTTTTATCCAAGCGTCGCTGGTAAATCGTAACAAATAGCTTTGAAGTTCAAAATTTGGTATCTATTACGCTTTGAATATCTGAAAGAATCGTATTTTTTCAATTTTCGTATTTTCCTTCAGAATTTTTTGTCTCGCAAAAATTTTTCTTTTGATACACTATCGCGCATTTTTAGTAAAGCGTTGCTGTTATATCGTACAAAATGATTTTGAAATTCAAAATTAGTTAGTTATTCGAAGATAGTTCGGCTACACGAATGGGTCGAGAGACAACCTAAAGCAATTTATCTAAGCTAACTCTAGGATGTTTGTTGTGCTTGAATATCTGGATGTATCGCCCGTGTGGTGCGTAGCCATAGAGGTGAATCATAAGATGATTAAAGGAGAAAAGGGAGAGAGAGGAAGGGGAAGGTGGAAATGGAGTCAGCACTGATGCGAAGCCGAGTGGAGAAAATGTGGAAGGGCAGGAAAAACGTGACGTAAATCCAAAATGGGGGGAACTCCATGTCAGGGATTTCATGATTACGTGTCCAGTCGATGGTGCAATTCAACTTTTGAAGCACAGAGACAACTGTATGTGTTGTGGCATGGGTGGCAATGGCCTATGCTGTCGATAATTGCCTCCTTCCAAATGTAACATTAATGACAATGAAAATCATTTGATTGGATAGGAATCATAAACAACGGACGACGTCTTCATAATACAAATAGTCAAGCTGACAGTTGTCTACAAAGTTTTTGATTCTTATTTTCATGGATTGCGACGGATATTACTTAATCATCGAGTTTCATTTCTGAGGTTATACAATGAAATTTAATAACCTTAAGGAATGAAAAACAAACTCATGAAAACATGTTATTATGCCTACGTGGGGGTATCATTTTTTAGTAATTTTCACTAATACATAATCGAGATATCTGGATAAAATATATTCTGTACATCACGAGAATTGCTCGTTATTTGGTCTAATGAACGTAATATTGTAAATCACCACTATGAAGGTGGTTTTTCAAGTTTTGGGAAGTCGTAGATTGAAGTTACTACAGTATGGAGAGGGTAGGGGATCGCATTTTAATTAAGTTCTTTCATTTGAAAGGTTACAGTGCCCAGCAAATCCAATGAAGGCGGTTGTTGCAGACGATAGCCCGTCATATGACACAGCTGTGACCTTATAGGGTGAGATACAAGGATGAACCTATCCATTATACGAGACGCGAAGAGGACAAACGAAACTGAGACTGTTAGGAAGGTGAAGAGAAAACGAGTTTAACAATGACACTAAAGAAATTATTACGGCCCCACACTATTTATCAAACCATAAAGATAAGGGAGATAGACTCCTGCACAAATAAATGCAAATACTCGTTCTTTCCCCGAAAAATCAGGAATCATATTAGTAAGAAACCAAACTCACTATATCGATATTATAGACATTTAATTTACAAGTTAGGACAAGATGAAATGTTGAGAAGATATAATTTATATTCGTAGGTGCATGTGTGAGTTAGTTGATAGAATGTACGAGTACGTATACGGATATGTATTTGTACAGGTATACGTGTAAGTTACAGGTTAAGTTTCGCAATTATTTAAGTCTGTGTTAAGATTTTTATAAATATATTACTTAGGTTTCTTCATGAATGTATATTTGTGGATATATCATAGATTGGCATTAATTTGTGAGTTTTGCATGCGGTTTTATTCTCTTTTACGGGTGATGATCTAACACCCCCCTCCACACGCCCTTACTATAACTTGAGGAGTACTATATAGATTTAGAAATGAATAGGTCCTCCTAGAATGGACGTATATGTTTCGATTATTGATTTCTTTACAAATACTTTGAATCACGAATTGGGATTCAGAATTGAGCCAATCTTAATAAAAAATAAATATGAGATATATTCCGTTAGCAAGGAATAGGGCCGATTTTAAAACTATCAACAAAATATTCCTGCCAACAGAAACAAACCTTGTGTCACAAGTTTTGAAGTTCTTGTATCTCAACATTTGTCTGCGTTGATGCAGTAAGGTTTATTTTACATCGATCTATATATGATATAATATTTGTAAATAGTGGAAATATGACGCTGTACTATTCCGTCAAAGTCAGCGCCTGGTGGGCACATGGAAATGCAATGCTTTTTAATTATTTTTTAACCCTTTGTTAAATTAATGTTAATTCTTGAACAGCGTTGTACCTTTGAAACAGCAAAAGAATTAATACCACGAAGAATGTTAGCGCCAAGACTTTGCACAAAGACGTCTGCGTAAAACGGTCTCTTTTTATAATGCCCCGGCGCTGAGCTTACGATGCATGCCTGGAATGTCAGTAAAATTACATATTCTTGAGAACGGAGAGTTAAAAATCAAATTTAATGAACCCAAGATCCAAAAAAGATGTTGTGTGGGATATAAATGCAGTTTTAGCTGTTAAAATGTGAGCGAAAAGATTTATGCAGCAAATAAAAATAATTTAAAGGGCGCAAATAGGGTTCAATACTTTTGGCGCAGCGGAAATACTAATTTGCATGGCTCAGGCTCCCAATTATTATGGTAGATCACATCAACATCGTAAAATCAGGAAGATTTTTTGTAGAATGGATAAATTTAAAGTGTCGCTTTTCCTTCGAACCATTAAAGATAAAAATATCGTACATATAAAAGCAATCGCGTAGTATATAATTACAACTGTTAGTGTGTTTGTGTGCGATAGGTGGAGTACTCGTATTGGTCGATATTTTGCCTGTCTCTTCCTGAATGAAATTCTTTTTATTAAATAGACCCATTTTTTTAATAGTTTTACAGTATGATTTGAATATCGCTATCCATTTATTGAATATTGTTCCATATAAGTAAATTTTTCGAGTGCATGATCAAACTAATGATTGTGCAGCGGTAACATGACTGCGATTGTCGACATATGACTGACGGCCTAACACCTCCTACCAGACGTCGCTTCTGCGGATTGCGGGGTGCTGTGTAGATGTAGATGAATATTTAAATGCCCAAGTCAGCCTACGATTATGGAGGAGTGGAAGGCGCATTTAATTTTATCAAGATATAAGTATGTATCTTGTATACAAATAATATGTAAAGGAGAGTGACAACTAATTATTTGGGGAAAATACAAAAAACGGCGGGATTTTGCAAACTCGGTAAACCAAAGTGAAGAATAACACAGGCCTACAAAAATTTTTTTTTTGATGCCGGGAATCTTTGTGATGATTTTAACTATATTTGTAGAGCTGAATCCAAATATGAAATCCGTTTTTATTTAACAGCTCTACTTTTTTAGATATGGCACATCTTACGATTAGTTGTTTTAATATTTGATATATTCCGGAAGATAATTTTCAAAGTTAAATAAAACTATAAGTATACTAATTTATAACCACTCTGCGGTGTTCCTTTTATTTTCAATAAACTGTCAATAAGTTTTATGTATATTTCTATATTGTGGGCCAATGAGATTAAAAAACAAAAATCATTTGTATCGACTTCGGTAAAAGATGGAGAAATCAGTTCATAAGGTATCCGTTTAAGTTTTTATCGCACAAGGGAAAAGGATATGCTACCCTTCTTTACTCAAGAAGACAATCTTACATTTTGTTTAGACGTTAAGGGTCTTTTGGAAAAAATGGGACTACTATCACAATATGATGCTAGTGATTGGCGTTTGTTTATTGATAGCTCCAAGCGTAGTTTAAAATGTATACTTCTTCACAATGGTAACAGGTTTGGCGCAATACCAATCGCTCATTCAACTAAAATGAAAGAAGAATACGATACAATAGTCTTACAGAATAGTCTTACAATGGTCTTACAGAAGATGAAATACCAGGAACATCGCTGGGTGATTTGTGAAGATTTAAAAATGGTGAACTTTCTTCTTGGGCAGCAAAGTGGCTACACAAAATATCCTTATTTCTTGTGCCTCTGGGATAGCAGGGACAGACAAAACCACTGGATTAAGAAGGAGTGGCCTAAGAGAGAAAACTTGGTTGTTGGGAAAGAAAACATCATTGCTGAATCTTTAGTTGAAAGAGAGAAAATCATCTTACCGCCTCTACATATTAAACTAGGCCTAATGAAGCAATTTGTAAAGGCTCTTGACAAGGATGGACCATGCTTCGGCTACTTAAGACTAAAGATGCCCCATACAAGTATTGAAAAACTTAAAGCTGGTATTTTTGAGGGGCCACAAATCAGACAACTTACAAAGGATCCTGCTTTTGTCGAGTCAATGAATGAGATTGAAAAAACTAGTTGGATGTCATTTGTTGAGGTCATAAAAAATTTTCTAGGAAATCACAAAAGTGAAAATTATATTGAGCTGGTAAACATTATGCTCAGTAACTTCAAATCACTTGGATGTAATATGAGCACAAACGTTCACTATCTACACAGCCACTTAGACAATTTTCTTGGAAATTTAGGAGACACCAGTGAAGAACAAGGTGAAAGATTTCACCAGGATATAAAAACAATGGAAGCCCGCTACCAAGGATGATTATAATCAATGGAAATTTGCAATCTAAACAATTTAATTTTACATAAACGGTGTTTCATAAATTATATTACGAATAAGATACACGTGGAGTTTTCAAGGGAGATAAAAGGTCATTTTAGAGACATTTGGAAAACAGAATCCCATTCTTTTGAAGAAATCGGCGTTGAAACTAAATTATACAGGTACGTTATGAAGTGGCAACTCTAATTTGATGAAACAAAGGACGAATTTCTGTCCAAAAGATGGACGGAAAGAGATCATAGGGTTGCAATCAATCGTTAAATTAGGAACATAATAGCAGGGGGTGGGGTTCGGGTCCAAATAAGACCAGTCAAAGGAAGGTGGAAAACATTTTAATGGAGACATTTTGGAAGATAAATGGGAGCTGTAAACCAGTTCAAACCGATAAAGAGAAATTCAGAGGTAATGCCCTTGTTATTTCTGAAAAAATGTTCAAAGTTTAATTGCATTGACATCTGACAGTTCATTTAGATCAATGGATTTAATATGTACATTGATTCAAAGGTTCAATTTCCAGATAAAAAATATCGGAAAATACAGGAAAGGTGATCGTTTTCTTCCAAAGGTCATTTGATTCATCTGTTTTGTTCGCGTAGTTAAGTTCATGAATTTTCCTTTATTTCTCCCCGTATTGTTTATGCCTGGAGTTAATCATCCATTTGATAAATACGGAGAAGCACAAAGGATAAAGTTCGAAATTATGGCCTTTTAAATTGATTGCGTGTTCGTAGCAACCTCTCATACCTACACTACAACATGAAGAAAAGTGAAAGCTTATTTTCGAAAAATAAATTTCTTTTATTTACCTAGGCTGCTTTTATTTTATTCGCGGGTGCCTCACATATCCCTTTTCATGGATGCAAAATAAAAAGAGATAAAGTGAAAAACTCGGCGAGATCAGAGGAGATTTTTAAGAGCGCATAACTGGATGCACTAACACTTACAGAGGGTAATGTTTAAAAGAAGAGATGTGGGTAAGGTGAGCGTTTCTCGTCTTTTCTTTGCCCTCGGAGGGAGCACACAGCCCTTGAAGATAAGCCTACGCAATTGCAAAGCGTCGCGCTGAATGGCGACCCGCTTCTTGCGAGATTTTTTTTGCTTCTCTTTTATTCGTTTCGTGGGAGAAGGTGGGGTGACGTGGAGACAAAAAGAACCCTTTTATTCCTTTATACAGATTCTGGGTTTTAGTGATGAAAAGATGTGCACAAATGTTTGGAGCTTTGCTATTTAAATATCTTATCGCCTGAGTTGGGTAGGAACCCAGATCACCCTCTCGCCTATTGGGCAAACCTCATCTGCGGGACATCTGCCAACTGATTTTAGGATCCCCTTGTAGGGAACGTTATTCGACTGAATTCATTGCCGTGTCTGTTGAGTATTTGTCATTTTTGGGGATGGAGGTGACTTAGGTGAAATAAGCCATTAGATGGGTATTCAGATTCCGTTAGAATGAAGCGACATTTTCACGGTAAATTTCCAAGTGCGTATGCTTTTATAGTACGAACTGTAGATATGTAGTCTACTATGACTGTGATATGAAACCACAGGGAGCTCCTAATTAAATGGTGACGCTCCTGCTTTCGACTGCATTTCGCACTCCTGCGTTCAACTCTGTACATTTACATTATAACCCGCGAGCCGCCGCAAGGGTGTGTGGCCGGGGGTTTTAGGTCACCACCTGTACAAAGGAACAAAACCACATGCAAAACTATACCCGCAGTGGCGTACACATACATGCTAAAATTATTTCATTGTACACGTATGTAAATAAAATGCACTGTAATAAAACATCTGGTGCGAATTCACATGTCCGGGTTAGTAAAATAAGTTTTGTTTTTTGAGTTGCTTAATTTATAAAAATGTGTCACTCGAAAATGAATCGCAGATTGTATACAGGTAACATTCTTTTAAGGGATTTAGGCTTCAAGTAGTTAAGGGTTTGGGAAGAACTTGGATATTATTTTTTCAAAAGGAAAGTACAAAACTGCGCTTTGGAATACACCATTTGGGTAAATTTTGACCAATGAAGCGGGAAAAGTTAGTGTGACGCGGTTTACCCTCGGAACGCATTCGGGAGTCTCTGAATTGCAGGGTTGACATCATGAGAAGGAGCCCTTTGGATGAGAGTGCATGTCGTGGATGAATGGGTCAGATGCGCATGAAAGGAAAGAAAGAGCAAAAGATGAATGGTCTGGGAATATTGTTTCGGGTGTCGAGAGATATTGGATTGAAGAGGAACCGCTGAATGCCACGTGCCTAAAGGGAAACTATGGGGATGAGAATGGAAGCATAAATAGTTCGACACAAAATGCCACGACATTTCTGGCTGGCATTGGTCTGGTAGTAAAGATTATCGGCAAATAATCAACTTTTACGGTGAAAATTGCATATACCCAGCCTCTGATGCACTTATACCGTTGAAAAAGGTGTGTTGTTTTGTGACCACCTTAATGCAAATTTTCTTTAACTAGTATCATCCATGACTTACTCTGAAAGCCGCCTCTAGCAGGTGGCATTCATGAAAACAGTCTTTATAGTAATTGTTAATTATTGCAAAATGGACATCGTTTTACATTCGATACGAACTTTGTACGTGATATTTCCAGCGTTTTGGTCGTGAGTTTTCGAGGGAAGTTGGACCAGGAGATCCTTTCACAGAATCGGGTTTCATTAAATCAAATGCTGTTTCTCGTATAAATTTTATAAAATCTTAAAGTAAATGATTGATGAATTTTTGAAATCTAAGAATGTAACGTTCTCTTGCCTTTTTTATTCTTCGTTTTGAGAGCGTCGTGCATGAATCAAGCGAAGTGGCGTCACATGAAATATGCTCCTTGAACATTCTTTGTAGAGTGCTCTTCGGTAATTTCTGGGCGTTTGTATTATTTATCTACATTTACTCAATACCCCGCAAGCCGCCGCATGGGCATGCAGTGGGGGGTGTTAGGGCACCGCCCGTAATTAAAAAAAAATCGCATGCCAAAGCCACAAATTCATGCAATCCACAAACAAAACATGGTGTATATTCATGCAAAAACCCTTACAGTCCACACACATTCAAACCCACTAACTACTAACTAACATACACATGCACCTACAAATACTCGTATTCCGGATGTCTTTGCAATGTTTAATTTGTTCCAACTTGTCAATTAAATATTTTTAATATTTCTAAAGGGAATTCTGTTTCTTACTGTTATGATTACTGATTGTTCTGGGAAAGAATGAGTATTTGAATCCACCTGTATTGGAATCTATCTGCCTTATTTTATCTTTGTGGTCTGATCTACCTAAGTGGTGTGGGGCCATTATAGTTCCATTAGAGTCATCGTTGAACTCGTTTTACTCCGCTTCTATAAATGGGGACTCAATATTTTGATGGGAGCAGTATTCTGACAGTAATTTTCACTTTTTGCTTTTTAATTCTAATTTTCACGTATTGAATAGATTTTTGCTAAATTTGTATGGGCATGTGCATGTTGGTTGATGGAATGATGTGTATATTTGCGTGCGTGTGGGTTAAAGAGGGTTTTCGCATGAATATATACACCTCAGTGGGTGTGGATTGGCATGAATGTGTTGGATTTGAATATCGTTATAATTTTCTTTTATTGGTGGTAATCTAACAACCCCCGCCACACGCCCTTACGGTGGCTTGCGGGGTATTATGCAGATGTAGATGAACAAGGGGTCGTGCGACGCTCTGCCACGCAATAAGGACTTGTTGAAAATACTTTCTTGAAAAGATGCATTTTCTGGTGCCAACTGTTCAACAAGTATAACCTTCGGATGTTGTAGTTTTCTTTGCATTGCCAGCTTCAGTTGCTTAATTAACCCCTCTTCATTTTTAATTCTTATTCGGAGGTTCATTGATGTCAGGGAGATTTGCGTATTGCGTCATCGCTGTTGTACACATTTATAAAATGTCTATTCCAGACACTAAATCCAGCAACACTCTCTACCCACCCTGTGGCCATTTTTGTCCTCGGAGACTCAGCGGTTCCGCTTTAACCCTCCTACTCATAAATGTAAAACTTAAATACTCTAGGGTTTACCCCATACAATTCCTCCTGTTTTTTTCTTCGTTTCATACATTTAGCGCAAATATCTTTACTTTGTTGATATTTTTTCCTTACCTTTATAAGCGAGTATTTCTAGTTGAATAAAACGATTAAGCATATGGGATGTTGTAACCTCTGTTTCCAAAATTTTTCTCTTTGTTTGTTAACCAAAGTCAATAGTTACGGTCGTATTAATCTCTCTTTACTAAAAGAATATCGTTTTCATGCTGTTGTAAAGTATAGCACAGTTTAGATATTTGAAGCGTACTGACTCAATAGACAAGTTAGAAAAACGCTAAGATACTAAACAAAAGATACTAACGAAAAGATACTAAACAATTATCTAAACTTCAAAATGAGCCTCAAAAGGAATATAATGGCGTTTTAATGATTATTAAATTTGAGAATTCGAGAATAATCTTGTTTCCTCAGTCCAGTTCTACGTTTTGAGAAGCGGAATCTTTTGTGAAGAGGAATTATTTCATCAGACGGAAAGGTTTAATTAATTCCTTGTTTATTTTCCCTTCCATGCGCCCTTCATCTCATCCACTTTCCATAACGAATTATTCAACGTCCAAATTGTGACATTGTGACTTGAAAAAGACCATTCTGGTGAATTTAGTGAATGAGTGACTGTTGATTAACCAATCAAAATAATTAAAGGAATTTCGGGGGATGGCGTGTTAGCTACTTCAACGGAGCCATCCGCTGATATTCCTCGAAACTCATATATTTATTTATCTATCACATAATAGCATCTGCTACGTACTGGCCGCGTTTGAGTGATGCAATCGTCATCAAAATCATTTATTATTCCATGGCTAATTTAACGATGTCTTTGAGCCAAATTCGAGGTGAAATTTTTGATCGAGGATTATAATTTAAAATTTTGTTTCAGCTTATCCAGTGATTAAATTCAATTTGGCGACGTATTGGCCATTCTTTGTCGGCACTAAAAGAAAGTACCATCAGCCAATGTGAGAAGCTTGGAAGTCTCAGCCAGCAAGACGCTATGAGTTATAATGGACGACTGAAATTTTCAAGCAGAGCCTTAAAATTAAAGAAAAATCTTTAGATGATGATGTTAATGCCATAAAAATTGTTAGTACGATCACACAAATGGCTTAGATATTGGCAGAGGTTGGATTCTCTTTGGTCCCTCGAATCCCATCTGGTAAGAAGAATGCGTACTTGATGACTTCTTATTCGTTTGCACTGTACTTTATGCTACGCTGCAAAATTCTTGGAAGGACAATGTACCGAGGAGGAACTGCTTTGGAGCACGAATTCATAGGTTTCAACAAACATCTGCATAACACCTCACGAACCTCCGCACGGGTGTGTGTCGAGGGATGTTAAGTCACCACCCGTAAAATAGAACCGCATGCAAAACCAAATCATGTTACCTATCCACATATTATATTAGTTTGATGATGCCCTCGATAAATTTTAATCACACGAAGGAAAGTATTTGCATGCAACAATATTCAATATCAGGATACGTAAATTCAAACCATGTAGTAAAATTGTTAAATATATAGGTAAATTAAATAAAAAGAATAAAATGCAGGAAGAAACATGCAAGATATCGAAAAATATATGCAGTACCATTTTTAATTGTATCCTACGCGATTGCTGTGATATCTATTTTTATCTCTAATGGTACGAGGAAAACATGCCATTTAATTCTACCCGTCCTACAATAAATCTTGCCGATTTTATGTTGGTGATCTGGTCTACATTGGTGTATGGGGGCCTGTAATATGTCTTTAAGCGGTCCCTCACGCTAGAGTGTATGGCAAGGTGTGAAAAAACACCAACTTTGAACTGAAAATGAACCCTACCCCGATAGGATAATGTTATCCTGATCCCTTATCGTTCGTGGAAAAAATACCACCCTCTTTTACAATAAATCTTTCTAATTTCATTGACGTGGTCTCTCTTATAATGTTTTTAAGTTTCTCTTTATGTTACTTGACCTTTATGAAATTCCGTATTCGGTGTGAAAAAATACAATCCCATAAATTTCAGAGAAATTATTGATTTTAGGCATTTGATTACACGATTAACCATTACCATCACGACACAATGCCCTACCTAATTATGCTGTGCTACATATAGTTGCTCCATAACTGCTTTTCTATCCACCCAATCTTCTTAATTTTAAAGATTATCAAAGAAATTTTATATCAGTTGGCATTTTTAATCTCTCATGAAATAATATTAAAAATGGGTCATAAAATATTTTGAAGCTAGTGCAATTGGAATGGATTTAGACAGAGAGTTCCGCCAAATTATTTACGAAGTTATTATATAAAAGTTCAGGCATGATTAGATATCATGAAATGACGATTTTTTATTAAACATATCCGTATTAAAATGCAAGTATACATACGATAGCCTCGTGCAAGTGAGAGAGAGTCAGCGAATTACGTCTTAGAAAACACCTTAAAATGGGGAGCTTAATTTCTACGTCGTGAAACTTAAGCTTTCACTCTTCGCGGAGCACTATCCGGGAGGCGAGACGGCACGACTGCGACGCAGGAAGCAAGGGGTGGCGTGACACAAAGAGATGGGTAGAATGGGGTTGACGCGTGAGGGGAGTGAATGACGCGGACGAGTGCGCTTATTAAAAGAGAGGCGCTGAAGAGGGGCGACCTGTTGGCTGGCGGGCGAAGAGGGTTGAAATGGCTGCGAGGGGGGAGGCATCGCAATGTACTAAATTGCCACCCCATAGTGCGATGCGGTTTCACCGAAGCGGTGCCTTATTTTAATTAAATATCTCGGTTGCTTGCAGTCCCGCCATTTGTGATGCTCAGGCTTGGAGCACCACTTGCTTTGTTATCACGGATGCTCACTCTCGATTACTTCATAACTCCTTATTTTTCACTTTTCTATACTTAGATCCGGTGAATTCAGATCACACGAGTGCAGCAGCATTGAGTGCAAATGATATTTTATAAATGTTCTAGTCCGCCCTCCGCTCTCCCGAATTTTTTATTCGACTTGATTCATGCTGTTCTGTTTACATTTTACTTTTGTTTCTCTAACCAAAACATCAAATAACGTTGAATGAAAGACCCTTTAACATAGAGGTGCATACCGTCCGCTTGGCTTCAAGTTGAGTATGCCCATTTAATGAAATTTACATGACTTTTTTAAAATTTACTTTTACGACGGATATTAATTATCGCCGCGATTTTATCACGATCACGGTTTGTGCTTAGTATCAAGATTTACGTACTAAAGATACATCCACATTTTCGGGAAATCACGCTTGTCAATATAATATCGCAGACGATTGAATTTGTCCAGTTAATGTGTTTCGAATGGCATTGGTTTCCCAGTAATGACAAATTTAAAGTTTATTTTGATGCAACACTCGGAAAACCAAGAATCGCACCATTGCATAATGTTCTCTATATTAAAAGAAAGAAGATGTGTGAGTTAGTGACTGTGAATATTAAGCTAGGCTAATCCTAAGAACCAATAATAAAACACTTAGAGGCATCCAATAATACTGGCATCTTCTCGCTGCCAAGCTCTTACTCTTCCCGTTGATAATTATTGGATGACCGAAACAACGTTATTAGACGCTCATAGGTATTTTATTATTAGCAATAGGAATTATCCTAACGTTACCGGGGGTTCACCAAAAGTGAACTTTTCTCAAAGATGTCCTTTGAGAGAGGATTTCACTTTCAGGAATAGGAAATAGTTTGCTGGTGCCAATTTGGGACTGTAAGAGGGTTGGGGAATCGTCGCAATGCCCCGTCACAGGTCTTTGCAAGCAGACACACTCGACTCTGCTCTTGGTCGCCCGTCAAGATATTCGGGACGAGTTTAGCTCAGATCATTCGCATCGCCAAAGTTTCACAAATAACCGTGTGGAAAGTTATCTTATCAGGGCCAATACGATCTGCGATCGTGCGTACACTTAACAGGCGGTCTTAATTCAGTACTTGGCGCACACCTCACACGTTGTCGTCGACGGCTGTTCAGCACGAGGCTCGTCCTCCGCACTCTTTCGGCATTTTTGAAGAGCTTGTGCCACCCTTAAAAAATACAGTTTGTGAGACGCTTTCATTCTTGAACACTGGGAAAATTATGCCCTACCTCACCGTACCCGATTTCCCCAGTCCAATACAACATTTTATGGCGTGTCGCTGTTCAACGTTCACTGTATTTTGCGCTTACGCCTAATAATCGCCAGGGGTCCAGTAAATACGCGATCTAGGCTGAACGAACGCTCGCAGTCAATTGGCGCATGGATCGTGTTGATGGTCAGACTCCTGAGTCTGTGAGAATTTTGAGAATATATTAGTTGGATTTTCTGAAAATTTTACACTTTTCTCTTGCTTCCCACTGGAATGCGAAAAAAATCATAATAAAATCCAAATGCAAAACGGTTTGAAAGAATTGCTTTTATGATGTCTATGAGGAATGTAAAAGTTTCTTCATTATAAATAATATATATAATTTAATACGTTTTAGCTATTTCTTATTGTAGTAAAGTAGCAAAATATTATAGTTAAATTCTAGGTTTGAATTTATTATGTGTGTAAAGAACACTATCTTTTTATCTCCAATAATATAGGTAATACTTAACTATTGCGGCAATAATTCGTGACACTATTAAAGAAAAACCAGTCTGAATTTTCAATTCCTAATTGGATATTTATCGAGTACTCTTCCATGTTGATTGCTTTGATAGAATGCCAAATTGCAAATTTTAAAATCATTGACACCACCATTCTTTATCACCCACTTCCTTCAAGGAAACGTAAAGCACAACACGCACTCAACACATCGATATCATCGCCGGGAATGGGACTGGAGCCCGTCCGTTTATTTGTGTTAAATTAGCGGGTCTACAGAAATGAAACACTCTTTCAACTATAAGACACTTAACTGACATTCTCTTCTCATACTCAAGCAGTGAAACCCAGAAGCACAATCTAACCGGAATAAAAGCATTCTAACCAGTGCCTGACGGAACAGGGCATTGATACCTTCCCAAACGAAGGTTAAATCTCCCGAATTCCTTACCCAAAATCGGTGAAGATCACAACCCTAGCCGCTCGATTATCCCTAAAGCGACACCCCTCCCATCTCGTGAGAGAGGCTCTGAACATGTTGATTTCCATCTCCATCAGTATCCTCATATTTCTACATCCGAAGACCCCAAGGCTCATTGGATACTCTGGAATAATTCCACCTCAACTTCACTTTACTCTCTCCGGTCTCTAATTTGGATTTCCTTTCTCAATAAGCTCCGATTCGTCGCAGGCATTTACGCCCAATTCCCTCCTTCCTCGATCTCGCCACTCGCCCTCCTACTATTTCTCCGAAGTCACTCGCGCTCAGGACACCGTCGGATTTGCCAGCGCCGCATAGAGAGAGCTGTGGAGCCTTTGTGATGGGAGGGGTGACGGCGTGACACCGTGTTGCATTACTGTTATTTAAAACCACATGGAGTTGTCGCAAGGGTGCGAGAAGTCATTTCTCTGGAAGCATGGCCATTGACGTTGAATAGCATGTGGTACTTCTAACCGAACTCGTTCAATTGGTTTCTTGGGGTTAGAAATTTCGACATCCACATTTCGGCATACAGCTCGCGATTCACCAAAAAGGTTTATTGCGGGGGGTGGAAGCACTAGGTGGGAAGGGTGAATGATAAGGGGGGTATTGGAGAGGAAGGGAAAAGGTAAAAATATTCGTTGAAAAACTCACGTAAACTTGCATGAATGCTGGAAGATGACTATTCAAAACAAGGGTTAACTCAGCTAACAAACTAGTTACTTGTTATGTGAAAAAAGGGAGTAAAAATGGACCATTAACGAGGGAACTCGTATACCAGAGGCCTCCACTAAACCAGACAAGTCCTGCAGAATTGAAAAGTTAGAATGGGGAAATCCACCATTACATGGGCATGCAACCAATGGTTTACGCCCTCAAAGACACAAGTCGGGAATGTGACACGCCGCAGCAGGCAGGCAGCGGAGGAATCCCCCCCCTCCACTGAGAGAGACGTGGGATGTTGCTGGGAGGGAAACTTGTTTTTAGCTTCTAATCACTTTCATTTCCAACGATATTTAATTTTTCTGGAAACATTCTGCTGGGGAGACTGATGCGGGTTAATTCCATCTGAAAGAAAGGAAATATCATGTATCATAACTTATTGTACAGACCGAAATCTGTAAAATTTGTGTGATTTAATTGTGCCTAATTAATGATAAATAATTGTTAGATAAATGCGATTCCTGCAATACTGAGGGGTAGCAGAATGAGTATCCTGCTCGGTCACTCATATTAGTCATGAAGCTGTCAATTTGTATGCTAACAAAAATATTTTATTGAAAAATGATCCAACGGTGAATAATGCTGAGAATACTTAGAAATCGGTCTAAGCCTTAACGAGGTTGCGCATTTGATTAAAGCGTATTTATTAACGCTCAGATGAGCAGGCGACACGAACAGGCGAGTGTGCATAGGATCTGCTTCGTTCTGACGAAAATTTAGAAAATAAGATCATTTTATGATTGTTTGACAAAATGAAATGGCTGTTGAGACTTGAATGGCACCAGCATACGTATGTCAATCCATTCGTAGTTCATGTTTTCTTCCAGCAGCTATTCCTGAAGCAAGTCGTAATTTTTTTACACACATCGAGGTTACGTTTATCGTCTGGACTAATAATGAAATCTTTCGTTGAATTCATTCAAAATTTAATTTCTTACTGCAACTTATCATTACCGACACCATTTTTGCAACACAAGTCCTTGACCTAAACAATTCCTGCCTCCGATGGGGCCAAAGGTTTAGTTTCTTTTTTGCACAAGTTCTCCCAAAAAGTAAGATATCCTTGCAATACACTATGAAAAGCATTTTTGTGTGTAGTAAAAGAAATCATATCAAGAAGAAGGCTACGAAATTCTCAGCAAGGTGTAATCAAAGTACAATAAAATTAGGAAGGCTGGAGTTGAAGTTGGTGGAACTTCACTTATGCAGGAAATTTACTATGAACTTAATGTTTCTATACTATGAGTATCCTTTCATATTAAGTACGTTGATAGTAATGGCTTAATACAGGCTGAAAACGTAACGGCTGTCACCAGGGTCATTGTCCAATGCCAAGTGGTTTTATAAATAAATACTGATTTTATCTTCAGTCATTGATTTAACAAAAAGAAAATCCTCACAGTGCAAATCATCCAGCTTCCACGATTTATCTTTCATCAAAGTTGTAGTAACTTCAGTATCCGAACTGTGCCAGCACCTAGCTAGTTAATTGAAAGTTAATTCCCCGTTAAACACTCTTGGGGGCAGAGACTCCCTTTCGAATATATTCGCGAATGAAATGAGGGAATTTACAAAGGAAAAGTCAATATTCCCAGGTCGGTGTGATGGGGTAAATTCTCAGAAATAATCCCTGGGGATGAGCTAAAAAATCACTTAAGAGGATAAAAATAAAACAACGATGAAATGCCTGAAGAAAACCGGGAACTTTTATATTAAATTCTTAGCGGGATGCTTCCACTAATTTTGGTGGAGTTCCGAAAGGTAACTAAATTTCTCCTACGCTTTGACATAATCTTCTTCATAGATTATGTATTGGTATATTATTTTGCAACCTTTAAATAAATTATTTGTAAACCTCATAATATACAATATCTATGAGGAAAAAAGGTTAAGCATTCTCTTTTAGCAACCTAAATTTAAACATCTTTGAAAAAAGCTGCTGCATAACGACTTTAAATTGTTCCACTGGCAGCTGTTCGTTCTGTCCATTTGACCCATCTACAGATCTAAACACTACCCTGCAAGCTTAGGTCACCACCCGCAAAAGATAAACTGGTTTGTCTGGGTCGTGAATGACCGATAAGAAAGTGAAATAAGGCTAGGCCTTTCGTGATGGAAAGTATCTATGATCGTTTCCCTAAATTATTACACCTATTACTGGCATTTATTTTGTCTGGCACCAGACAGTTATTTTCTGAAATTTAAAATTGCAATAGAAGAGTTGTAGTAATTAAATAAATTACTTCGTGCATTTCAGTTAGTTTTCATGGGCAGAGGTTGTGGAGTAGGTAAAGTCCAGAGAGCGTGAAAGGTCGGTATAGAATTGCTAAAGAACTGTTCACGCACGGACGTTCCTCCTTAAGGCGAATTCGGTCATTGCAGCTCAGACGACACCACCCGCTCTCATTCACCCCGGGTTGTTATTACCCTACGGCTTTCGTACAGTCCCTTGTCTCATCGAGGTAAGGCAAAAACATCACTACAAGGGGGCAGAAGATCTACTTGTTACCTTCCTGGATTTCAGCTAGGTGTATGAAAATTTTATAGCGGTGTCACATTCCCCACCTGTGACATTAGGGGCGAAGACAGTGAGTTTCATGTCCAAGTGATAGCAGATTACCCTCTCTTACTTTTCAATGCTGCTTGACCTGTAATACGGTGGATGCCTGTCGTATAAATGGTTTTGGTTAATTTTAATTCCCTTTTTTCGCATAACATACAGGGTTCGTCCGGAAAATAAGTGTACTGAGCTCAGGAAAAAAAATTTATTACACTTTTACATATCTTAAGCTAATATTCCTCAAAATAGGACCCTTGTGAGTCGATACACTTGTTCCAGCGGCGTTCCCATTCCTGGAACGCTCCCGAGAAGGCATCATCGGGAACCTCTCGAAGACACGTCGTCACGGCCTCTTTGACGGCGTCCAAAGTCCCGTATCGCGTTCCTTTCAAACTCCTCTTTATCTTCGGGAACAGAAAGCAGTCCGGTGGTGCCATGTCCGGGCTGTAGGGCGGGTGCGGCAGCGTTGCCACGCCGTGCTTGGCCAAGAAGTCCGTCACGACAAGCACGGTGTGAGACGGCGCATTGACGTGATGCAGCCGCCAGATGTTTTTCATCGCTGGCCAGACGCGGGCGACTCGTTTTCGAAGCCTGTCGAGCACTTGTACGTAAAATGCAGCATTTACAGTTTGTCGTTCAGGTACAAATTCGTAGTGGACGACTCCCCTTTTGTCAAAAAAGACTTATTTGTCAAGACACTTATTTTCCGGACGAACGCTGTATAACTAATTGGTGAAAGAAACCTTGTTTTTAATTAAGCCTACCTCCAGCATGTATACAAATTTGAACGTTATTTAATGGCATTCACTGATTATTTTTCCCTTTCTCCTTCCTCTCCCATATCCTCTCTTGTCTATTGCCATTCCAACCTGGGTTTTATGCCTGTCAAACACGGTTTTGGTGTATCGCAGGGTATTTATGCCGATGCCATTGACACTGGGAACAGAAGCATGGTATGGGAAGGCTCTATAGAACAAGGTCATATGAATTAGTCAATAGAAAGAGTGTACATGTTTTAGAGGCTTGTAAGATGTGTAATTATTGAACCAGAGATATCCGTCCTGTTTAAAAAAAAACATCAAGACAAGAGAACTAGACTATCGAAGAAAGCTATGGAAGATATGAACACAAGAGTGGCAACCCATATTCAGCACGTACACTCGGCGCATAAACTCCCGACCATCCGGTCTTCCTTAACAAAACTAAATAAATTTAGTAAACCTCTCCCAGAAACCCACTTCTAACCAATATTTTGAACTATGATATCTCGCACAAAACTACAGCTACACTGCCTAAACAAATTACTCGACTATGAGTCTGTGCTTTCTATCTTTTTAGTTTCTTCTAATTTTAGTTAAGGCTAACTTGCCTAGTGCCAATATATTAAATTTCATATGCTTTGTAATCCCTGTAATCTCCTCTCAGAGGGTACATGTTGTAATAATTTTTAGTTAAGAATGTTCTATAATTATATATATATATATATATATATATATATATATATATATATATATATATATATATATCGATGATCTGTGGGGGTGGACAATATTCCTGTAGAAATGTTGAAATGGTTAGGGAAAGGTGGGAAAAAGGCCATATATGGACTGATTCGTAGTATCTATGAGGAAGGAATCTGGCCGGAAGATTTTGTGAGATCGGTGTTAGTTCCTATTCCAAAAAAGGCAAAGGCTTCGTCATGTGAGGATTACAGAACAATAAGTTTGATATCCCACGCAGCTAAAGTTATTCTCAGGATCATCAACAAAAGGATAGAGAGTAAGGCAAATGATTACTTAGGGGATGATCAGTTTGGGTTCAGGAAAGGAAGAGGTACGCGTGATGCCATTGCAGTAATGAGATCAATAGTCGAGAGGAATATAGAATACAATCAGGACGTTTTTGCCTGTTTTGTAGATTTCGAAAAAGCGTTTGATAGAGTGAATTGGGAAAAATTAATGCGTGTATTGCAGAAAATAGGAATGGATTGGAGGGACAGGAGACTGATCCGCAACCTGTACATGTCTCAGACTGCTCAGGTGCGAGTGGGGAACGGAGAGTCTGGATGGGCAGTGTTAGGAAGAGGTGTAAGGCAGGGTTGCCCATTGTCACCGGTACTGTTCAACGTATATGTAGAGGAAATGATTAAAGAGGCATGGGAAGAACTGGAGGTAGGAATGAAAGTCGGAGGGGAACTCGTAAAATCGGTTAGGTTTGCTGATGACCAAGCATTAGTTGCTCAGTCAGCCAAGGGGTTGCAAGCATTGTTGAGTGAATTGGAGGTTCAGTGCGATAAATATGGGATGAGAATCAATATTAATAAAACAAAGGTTATGCGATTTTCCAGAAAGAAAAAGGCTAAGCTAAATATTAAAATAGGCGGGGAAAGAATAGAGCAGATAGAGCAGTTTACATATCTCGGAAGTGTTTTGGACCAATACGGTCAAAGTGGTAGGGACGTAAGGAGAAGAATTGCGCTAGGCAAGGAGGCTTTCTCAAGGAGGAGGGAGTTGATGACGGGGACGTTGAGTAGGGATGTTAAGACAAGACTCGTAAAAAATCTGATATGGAGCGTAGCTATGTACGGCGCGGAAACGTGGTCGCTGAAGCAGGAGGATAGACGTAGATTGGAGGCTTTTGAAATGTGGGTGTGGAGAAGAATGGAGAAGGTGAAATGGACCGAAAGGAAAACAAATGAGGAAGTACTGGAAATGGTGGGTGAGGAGAGGGGTTTGTTGAGAGAAATCCTATGGAGGCAGGAAAAATGGATGAAAGGCGTATTGAGCGGTAGTGGAATGTTGAAGAGGGTAATAGAGGGGAGAATGTTGGGCAAGCGACGTAAGGGTAGGAACAGGATAGGGATGTTGGACGGGATGAAGGGAGGAAAGAAGTGCACCGAGATGAAAAGGGACCTGATATAGATTAGTTTGCTAGGTGGGGAGTCACAAAATGTTTATTTGATAGTTGTGTCCATCCAAAAACCTACCTTAACCGGTAGATTACCTAATAATAATATCGATGATGCGGAAGTACTCACGAGAGCAATATAACTTTTGGACGGCACAATAGAACACAGAATAAAACAGATAACACGTAAAAGGATTTTTTCGTAGAAGGTTTTATTCTGTGTTCTATTGTGCCGTCCAAAAGTTATATATATATACATATACATATATATATATATATATATATAGCATTATAACAGAAAATATTAAAAAATGAATGAAAAACAATCAAGAGAAAAAAATTAAAAGTGATAATGAAAAAAAATATTAAACAAAACGAGTGAACAAAAAAGTAAGATAAAAAAGTAATGAAAAGCAAGAATAAAATAAAGAAAAAGAAAAATATATTTGTCAAATAAAAAAAGAAAAAAATCATATTTACCAAAGTTGTTATTCTCCATTCCTTTTTTTTTGTCTGTATACCATCTGTAAATCATAATGCATGTGATCAATCTATTCTGTACTTTAGGATAAGTTTAGTCTGTAGGCTTCCCTTTTCACGCAAACAACACTTCCAACATTATATAATTCTCATGCCACTTCCATTATATTTTGGCGATAAATACCGGTGGTGGTGGGTATTTCCCACCGGAACTGATCCTTACCAGTCGGCGCACAACTGTGCAGCATGAGATACGTTCGGTGAAATGAACCAAATGAGGAAAAATGAACATGATTTTGTGTGCGGATGATCAGTTAAGAAGGGCGGAAATATCCAGTAGCGGTTGTTCCCATGAGAGGAAGCATTTTGACATATTCGATGAAGCATAACTTCAAGAAGAGTGAGTGTATGATCAACAAGAGAAGGAAAAGGCCAGTGGTATGATGCTTAGAGGGGACATCTTGGGAGAGCTTTGAGGTTCTGGGAAGTGTTGTCGATGAAAGTGGGAACAGTAATAAAAAGCGAATGCGGAAGATATGAAGATTTGTTCCTTAAAGTTATATTTGATCGTAGATTTTCTCGGCGTTCAGATGAGTGACCCTCCATTTTCGGGATGTCACCATATAGGTCGTTTTTTGGAAAATAAATTTCGCCCGTGCTTCAACGAACAGTTCAGTTCAGTTTATGTGTTTTTATTTCCGTAAAGATTATTATTACAAGAAATATATAATTAATTATCGAAACATAAAACATTATGGAAACCCCGTTTCAGGATTAGCTCCTCTTCGGGGTGGAAAGTAACAAGGATAGGATAGATTGCAAAGAATGCGGTTGCGGAAATAAAAATTCTTTTCTATCCTATCCTTGTTACTTTTCGTTTTGGCCGCGTTTATATAGGTGTCACACATCCCTCCCTACTCTGTGATTGGTCGGCGATTTTGCCGTCGTCGCAAATTATTTTCTGAGCGCCTGCTAGGCGGTAGCCATCTTTTCTATTGTAGTTGTCTTTTTCCTTGAGTATCTCGATCGATTCTCTAACCAACCTTGGATAATATCTTCTCTCCTTAGATATTATTTTGGTCTATAAATAATATGCTATAATAAATTGTAATATTCCTGTTAGATAGGTTTCGGATAGAAACAAGTTACAAATGAGCCAAACATTCTATCGAAAAATCTTTTGTCTCTTATAAGGAACACACAATCTGATATCCAACACTAAAATAGCCTCCTTCTCAATCCTTCATGCTTCATCCCTCCATCATTTGTATACTATTCCTGCTCCTTTTTAATTTGTCTAAAATTCTCCCCTCTATCACAGTCTTCAACATCCCACTGCCAATCAATTTGCTCCGCATCTGTCTCCCCTGCCTCTTTTTGATTTCTCCCAACCATATCCTCTCCTCCCCCTCCATACCTAGCACCTCCTCATTTGTTGTATCCTTTCTATCCTATTCACTTCTCCATCTTGTCTATCATCCTGCTACAATGACCATATTTCCGCGCCGTATAATATCACCCTCGATATCAAATTTTTCACAAGCCTTTTCTTAAGGTCCTTGCTCAATGTCCTAATAGGTGTGTTAATTAATAAAAAAGATAAAAACATTTTTGCAGCATTTAAATTTTAAATGATATCGAATGGTAAGAGATTTCCCTTGTTCGTGTGGGAAAGACTAAGAAAGCAAAGCCAAGAAATATATTTTATTATTATTACGTAATCTACCGTTTAAGGTAGGTTTTTGGATGGACACAACTATCAAATAAACATTTTGTGACTCCCCACCTAGCAAACTAATCTATATCAGGTCCCTCTTCATCTCTGTGTACTTCTTTCCTCCCTTCATCCCGTCCAACATCCCTATCCTGTTCCTGCCCTTACCTCGCTTGCCCAACATTCTCCCCTCTATTACCCTCTTCAACATTCCACTACCGCTCAATACGCCTTTCATCCACTTTTCCTGCCTCCATAGGATTTCTCTCAACAGACCCCTCTCCTCACCCACCATCTCAAGAAATATAATGAAAGCTAAATTAAATAGTGATAAAATTTGTCATTTAGTTAATTTTTTCATAGCATTATCGTCTTCAGTTATTTTTTTTATCGTATCGTTCTGGGAAAATATGGCAACTTAAACCTGTCGGTTCAACAGTTGAACTCCCTAATCTTATTTTATCGATCTGATAACTCCAGCTAAATGAATTCACCACGAATATCGTAATTTTCACCATTTCGTCAGTGAGATCAGTTTCTTTCTAATTACTAATTAGAATTACACGGAAGCTCTGTCGCCTAGAAAACCATATATCTGTTATCATTTACTTAGGATGAAAACCAGGTACACTGCATTCTCAGTGAAAGTAGTGAAGTTTAGCCTTACAGGTACCAAATAAAAGTTAAAAATATCAGATTAAAGCTCTTAGAAATATAATGCTTTAATGTTTCATATTGTACCATGCGCAAAATATTTCGATCCACAAGCCAAGCGCTGGGATACTTTGGAAGATAGAGGGATGAAGGAAGAAAAGAGGTGAAAAGGAAGGATAAAGAGGTTGCGACGAAAGGGCCATTGGGATGAGTGTATTCGGGGCAGGAGGGCAAGAGGTTGGCGCAGGGTATACACACGCTTACGCACTCGAAGAGAAGGAAGAGAGGCTTGAGCAGGGAGGAAGCTTTTCGATAAGGCTCTTCTGGAGTGGAGGGAACACAAGGGAAAGGGATACCGCGGGTGTGGAGGGAAGGATAGGGAGTGGGAGGCTAGAGTTTTATCTTCTTTCTTTAAGAGGGGAAATCTAGAAGAAAATAATTATACATATATATATATATATATATGCATAATTCCACCTTATGTCATATATACCTATATATATATATATATATATATATATGATTCCGACTTCCCTACCTCTCCGGTGTTCGTCCTTTATGTGTGTTCCTTTCCCTTACCTTATATCTTTTTCTATGTGAATGAATATATATATATATATATATATATATATATATATATATATGTATACACAAACACTAAGATAATAAATATTACACACAGAAACATAAAAGAAGGACACTTACAGTAGATATTTACGTTTCGACGGCACGGCCGTCGTCATCAGAATCTTGTTTCTGTGTGTGTAATATTTATTATCTTAGTGTTTGTGTGTTTGTGCGTCGCCGGAGAGCGTCATTTTCAAGATTATATACATATATATATATATATATATATACATACGTATAAACATATACATACATACATATATGTACACATATAAAACGAGTATTATCTCTTCCTCCCACATTTTCCTAAATCTTGTTGTATTTACGCAAGAATGTTGTCTACCCCAACGGCTTGTTTGATTTCCCCTCCCGTAATGCCCTTCCCATCTCATTGTTGAGTATGTCTGGATCTAAGCTATCTTCCTCTACGTCATACCCTCTTTTTATGTCTAATCTTGTTGGCCAAAGTTCTTACCATACAATTCCTCTATATATTTCTTCCATTTCTCTTGGATCTTTCCTGTGTCAACTATTCTATTACCCAAATTATCTCTAACTGTTGGCACAGATCTTCCGCTTTTTACTAATAATAATAGTAATATTTAGACATAGTAGTAGTATTATTTAGAAGAGTTGACCGACAGCTTAGGTCATTTGTGCCATTAGGTATGCAAAGGAAAGAATTATTAAGGGTGGAGAGAAACCGGGCGCCGGCATTATCCTTCTCAAAACAAAAGGCGCCAAGGGATCCGCAGTACAGGTATATTGTCTCATCCGACGGACGGCGTACTCATTCAAAGTGCCCTCCATAAAGCACCTCAAGTAGGGATATCTCTGACAAAATATCTTTCAACTCCGGGATTCGAACCCCAGGCATCTGTATGGGAAGACAGTACGTTAGTCACCGCACCATCCCGATCCCAAACCTGCTTGTACAGTGCCCTAATTTCACCCTTCCTCTGCAAACTTTCCATATCCTCGCACTGCGTCTTCCACCATGCTTCTTTTCTTTATTCGTTGTCCATATCAATTTATTATTTAGCTCTTTATACTTTGTTTGGCCTCTGTATTTACACTCTTCCATTTTCTTTCCTCATTCATCTTTCTAATTATCTTATCCGTGATCCATGATTTCCTTGTCCTTTTGCCATTAAATGTTCTTGCAGTATCATTTGCGGTTTTAGAAATCCCTTTTTTGGAATATTGATATTTTTTTTATAGTTTTGACTTATTTTCCCTCATTCATGATTTACAATACAGTCTACTTCTTTCTTGTCAATCCAGTGAATACTTTTAGATTCCATTTACTAACCCGGCGCCCCTGCTTTACACTTCTTAAGCGAACTCTACACTTCACAACAACTACATTGTGGTCAGAGTCCGCATTTTCTCTTGGGAAACTGTGAGAATTGATCTGACTGTTCCTAAATATCTGCCAATCTATAATCCTTATTTTGTCTCTACCACTGCCAGGCACGACCCACGGCCGATTGGGCCGAGTCCCGTAGTTGTCAGGAATCATTTTCTCTATTGTGTTCATCATAGCAATCATTGGAATGGTAATTGAGGTTGTTTCCCGTCGCCTTTCTCAATATTTTGTTTCAACGTGACACCATCAGGTAAGCTCGCCCCAATGGGTTCAGGCGCTTTTGCAGCTGCCTCACTGAGGTACAGTCGCTGGGCGGACTACCTTCCGTTAATGTTAATTTTAACAACCAATGTTAATTTTGAATGATAATGTGTTGCGAAGGGTAGCAATACTGCATACCATCGTGTGGTTCATTTCTCTAGCCATCTTCAACGACCAGTTTCAAGCATACCGTGGCAGTGAGTGCACGTAGGCGACAAATTCGCGGTACATGTGTTAGATATTCGCATACCATATGCAGCATGGATTAAAATTTAGAGCAACTTTGTGACGTGAAATGTCTAGTGAAATTCAGGTAAAACTGAAAAGACGCGATAACGACCTCGACCTTTCCTTTTTTTCAGGCACCTCGTCAATGCTGTTTACACACTCCTCGTGTCAGTCTCCCACAAGGAGACTGCTCCGTAAGTCTGGTCTGCTGTGTAACTTCATCTCGTACATACTCCTGGGAGTGCCCAGCCTTGCATTTTCCGTGCCATTCGAGCCTCCTTTTGTTTCTGCAGTATCTCTTCTTTCATTGTATTCCTGATTTCCTCAATTATTATATTATTAATACTTTTCAACTCTGTCTTGTTTCTCAAAATGTCATACCGCGAGTTTACATTGTAATTATGTCACTTCCCTGCAATGACCCAAGTTTATGATTCATATGTTAATAGATATATATATATATATATATATATATATACATAACATCTTGAATGTCAGTTTCCTGCTTCACGTACGGGTATTATTCAACTAAATATAAATTTACGCATTGCCCCGCAAGCCGCCGCTGGGACGTGTGCGGGGTGTTTTGTGCCAGCCATGCATGCAAAATCCAAATTATTTATCTGTACACAAATATTAATTTCATCCTGAAACTGAAATATGTTAATCAAGGGAAATAAAGCACTCGCATGCAATAACAGTCAATAACAGAATCCCTATAATCAAATGGTGTAGTAGAGATGTGGGTCTGTGGAACCACGTAATTTGTTTTTTGGACAACAGTTGGAACACGGGCGAGACTGTTGTCCAAAACCTACGCGGTGAAATCCATAAAAAATAAAGTCAATTATCTGAACGCCGCGAAAATCTACGATCAATTATCGCACGCCTCTACGGGGAGGAAATGCACAAGAAAATCAGAAGATTTGAGAATCTGCGGAAGAAGATGGGAAGATTACTGTCACCCTTAGCCTTCCTTCAACGCTGCCGGGATACGAACACGTTACCACCTTGTTTTGAGGTCAAACACCATCTCGAGTAGGAAAAGGCCAAGAGAATTCTACGCCGCACCAGTGAGGCATTGTCAAGGGAACGAGTGCACCGTTCGCCCTGCTCCCTCTATGAATGCTCTGAAGAACTCTACCACTTAAATCTTGAACTGAGCGTCACGCTGAAGGCTGCCGACTGGGAAAAATAGAGAAAATAACGTTCGACTCCTCCCGCACGGTTCAATCATCGGTTCGGGAGACGCAGGTCAAGAAATTTGATAAGCTTTCCAATCGACAACATCCTACTGACAACGACGGCCACAAGAAGGACCAGTCCATCATCAACCTGACGGATGTCGACTTATCCGAAGCGGATATCTTCATTTTATCGAAAGGATTGTTGAAACGTTGCGTAGACGAGGTACGAGTATATTCGTAGATACATGTGTTAGTTGGTTATATTCGTAGATACATGTATTAGTTGGTTATACATATGGATATATATATGTATACACACACAGTTTATTTAACTTTATATACGTGATTATGGACATCCCGGCGGTTCGCAGGGTACTATGTGGATGCAATTGACATTTTAGTTAGTATTACCTGTTGTTTGACTCAGTAAGTCTATTTCTTTGAAAATTGATGATTGACTACACAAAGAAGTAATCAAGGCACGAATGGGACACGATTATCATGATCTCGGAAACCTCGACGCTGCTTGCCGCTTGCTCGACGTCGCTCTTCGCGATCCACTTGCCTCTTTCACTCCTCCATCCACGGAGTGCTCTCCGCCAACTCCCAGCGGTTCATCTTCCTGCCTCCCCGTTCCTCCTGCCTCCCCGTTCCTCCTGCCTCCCCATTCCTCCTGTCTCCCCATTCCTCCTGCCTCCCCATTCCTCCTCTCTCCCCATTCCTCCTGCTTCCCCATTCCTCCTGTCTCCCCATTCCTTCGCCTAGTTGTTACCAACAAATGCCACGAGGATGGGGTGAAATATTAATGGGAAAACAAACAAGCGTTCCAACAACTCTCCTTCATTGTCGCTTCTTCACTTTCTTTCCTGTGTCCTTCAAGTCCTCTTTCTTTCTCCATCCTTCACTCCTTTCCCCGAAACCTTTCACCGACGTGAGTGAAAGGGTCGAGAGTAGAGCGGCGCCCTTAATGTCCTTGGATCTCTCCTTAACGGATTCAAAAGTGATATCACTCGGCACGGGGTTCCCTTCCACCTTGCGCCCCAACACAGAGCCATCCGAGAAGGCCGCTTATGCCCTCGCATTGTGAATGATGCCCCAATGAAATACAAGGAGGAAGGGAAGGATCGTGGAAGTTATGCAGGCGACATTCGTTTTTGCTTCGTCTGGAGTTGTGACCATCTTGCGCGCCGTGTTTTGTTTGCGTCCGTTCTTGCGTGTGGACCCCTGACGGAAAAGGAGCAATACACCACTTCACCCGCGTTATCATCGAGTGAAGTCTACCGATGAGAAGTGGACTTTGACCAATTCCTCGAGAGTTAAAAAAACATGCTTGTTTGAATCTGAATCGCCTCCACGCAAAAGAAACATCTTTCAGTCGGCATTACCTTAGTAGCCCATGTTCTCCACTCCCCCTCGTGCCGTTCCAAATGCCTCCTGCTTTCTTTATTCCATTTCATTTGGCGGCCCAACACATCCCCTTCCATCCCAACTCAGTCACGCACTTCTATCTTCCACGTTCACTTCTGTTCCCTTAGAATTTCCTCGAAAAATTTTCCTATTGCCCTGCCCACACGAATCGCTTTATCTGTAATTCTTAGTTTCTCCGTACTCTTCCATCAGATCAATTTCCAATCCACTCATATTATTTTCCAAATGCACACGTACAAAATAACCCACGCAGTAATCTGCATTCAAATCTTTGCTCGTGTACGTATTTGAACGTTTTTGTTCAATCTTCTCATTTATCAGACCCTTCTTGCTGCAATATTCGTTAAATATAATTTTTCTCATGAGCACGATTGGTTTATGTGGATTCCATGCACTACGTACAATTTTTAATTTCTGTATTCAATTCAAAACAAAATTTTAAAACGACTGATTGGTCAATCGCGTCCAAGAATTGTTTAATTAAAATTCGAAAAGTCAATTGCGTCCTTTCGCTTTATCTTGTGTTAATTTTACTTTTATCAGGAAAGTGTGCGTTTATTTCATTAAATATAATAAATACCGTTTTTATTATGGAGTATATTTTGCATTCAATGACATGGTGAAAAGACTATATTTTGGGATTCAATTTGAAAATATACGTAGGTATGTTTACGATCTATAATAATAATTGGGGGATAATGTTATCAGACGAGAAAATATGAAGTAAAACAGATTGGTTATTGGGATCTTCACCGCTGGTATGTAAGGGAGTCGTTTGAATTGTTAAGTGGAGCAGGGGGTGATAATATTTATTCCTGACGCGACGAGGATGTGTAGTTAACAAGGAGATGCATGAGGTCATACTGTCATCAAATAGTTTTCATACTCCTGGAAATTGAAAAATAATGTTACAATTATCCGAAAGCGGGTGTGACTTCTATTTTTAGGATTATAATGATACGAACGAAATTGTAAATATTTTTTTGTGAAAGAGTCGTATATGCCATCAAAATAAAACTCAATCCATTGAAATGAGTGGAAATATTAGATGATAATTTAGTTATAAAAAAAACCATAAACACAGTAATCACCCCGAAGGTCGGTTTAGTAGATGATGGTAGAGCTCACCCATGTACCAAGCCCGACGGCGTATGAATATTCACACATCAGGGTTCCTTTCCCTGTGCCGGTTATGGTTTCCCAGGAAGACCTGGTACCCGAAAAATCAACTAGCTTGGGTGGAGCTGCAGGTGCCTAAAGTGCCTTGCCCGAGAATCGAACCCGAGACCCTCCGATCAGTAGTCCAACGCTCTACCCACTAGACCACCGCGCAAATGTTAATCTTCTTTTGAATTGGTTTCCAACATTGACTTTTCAATTAATACCCTGTCCGATAAATATGTGAACTGAGGCCATAATATATATATATATATATATATATATATATATATATATATATATATATAGATGATATCCCTTAGTTCATTATAATTGTTTAATTAAACATAGGGAATTAATTAATCAACACCAAACGGAAGTCATATTGAATGCAAACTTCTGTTCTTCATAAGGATTCTCTTTGGGCAGTGCCCGTCCCTCCGATTTTAGGAACTACTTTTGTTCTAACTGCAACCTCACCTCTACCACCTACCTGCCCCTGCAGCTTCAAACCGTTTGCCCGCAATCCATCTCCTCTATCTCAACCAATCCTCAGGAATTTCTGAAGTATTTAGCCACATTAACCTCTTCAAAATCTACTGTAATCGACCATATCAGTTCTTCTTTTCTCAACTGAACTGAACATACGCACTATATCCCGATCTCTATTATTTTCAACGGATTCTTCTCCAGGAGCTCCTTCCCTTCTCAATGGGAGACTGCTTATGTAATCCTAATACTTAGATCTGAGCGTAAATGTTTAGTTCATAGTTAAACTATGATCGTCATATCTCCCGTTCTTACAGTAATTTTTTATCATTTATTATCGCCTTCTTCATTTTACCCTCCCTTACATCTCTCCCCGACTGCGCGACTTTCTCCCCGGTGGATCATGCCTCAATAATCTCGCCGTTCTACACTCCCATATCACAAACTCTTTTGAGCCTAACTCACAATTGGATTTAAATTAAATCGAAGGTAGAAGCTTTTGTTTTGTGGAAGGACGTCATACTTAGAAAATAAGCACTTTGTGACTTCCACACTTTTAATATAAAACGACCGGTTTCGGCTGTTATGCCATCATCAGGTACAAGATTATTTCCGAAAATGCCAGTATATATAGTCACACACTGTGGGGGGAAGGAGAGGGAGGAGGGTGGTAGGGGTGGGGAGGTAATGTCACGAGCAGCAACGGGGATTGGTTGCAGAAGGTGATGTCGTTGAGCAAGACATTAGAATCCCTGGCCAGTCCAATTGTACGCTGCTCCCAGGCGTCCAACTTCCGTCCTTTCTGGTGGCAGTAAAGGACCTCGGGATGGAAGTCACTCTTGTGGCCCAACTCCCAAGAGGTGTCGGGCAAAAGCCGATGAATCGTCTCTGTTCCTAAGGCAGGCCCTATGCTCCTTGGCTCTAATATTAAAATTTCGTCCCGTTTGACCAATATAGAACCCCTCACAGTCATTACAACGGAGTTTATAGACTCCGCATTTAAGGTTTGGTTCAATTACATCTTTCGAATTGAAAAGAAGTCGTCCCAACGTGTTGGTATTGTAAAAACAGATTTTGTATTTATCTCTAGGAATGACGTTAGACACACTGTATGAAATGGAGCCTATGAAGGGTAATTTGAACCATTTTGTTTTCTTGGCTGGTTGGACAGGTAGCAGGGAGCAAGAATGTGAGGCAGCTAGACTTTTCAACTTGCTATTTAAGATTTTATCAATTACTTGGCAATCGTACCCGTTATTAAGGGCAATTTGTTTAATGGTACTTAGTTCCAGGTTAAAACCAGTTTGGTCTAAGGGAATATTTATTAGTCGATGGATCATGGAATGGAACGAAGCGTGTTTATGGGAAAAAGCGTGCTTATTTCCTTGTAAGGAGATAGTTAAATCCAAAAAAAATTATTGATGGCCCACCGATTTCTGCAGTTAGTTTTATATTTTGGTCGAGGTTATTTAAGAAGGATAGGAAACAATCTAGCTGTCGTCTGCTACCAGTCCATAAACATACAATGTCGTCCACATATCGGTACCAGTAAAAAACGTTTTTAAGTAGAGCATTGTTAGAATTAAAAAGGGCATCTCTCCCAGTCTCTCCCCGTTTTAGCGGACATATTCATGGACGACCCGAGGTCCTTTACTGCCACCAGAAAGGACGGAAGTTGGACGCCTGGGAGCAGCGTACAATTAGACTGGCCAGGGATTCTAATGTCTTGCTCAACGACATCACCTTCTGCAACCAATCCCCGTTGCTGCTCGTGACTTTACCTCCCCACCCCTACCACCCTCCTCCCTCTCCTTCCCCCCACAGTGTGTGACTATATATACTGGCATTTTCGGAAATAATCTTGTACCTGATGATGGCATAACAGCCGAAACCGGTCGTTTTATATTAAAAGTGTGGAAGTCACAAAGTGCTTATTTTCTAAATATCACAATTGGATGTTTGCTATATTAACTTCTGGAAATCATTTCTCCATACTCTCAAGCATCGTTACAACATACATGTCATTTTCGTATATTTAATCCGCAGCTTTCTCAGCTTTCGCAAAAAACGTGTTCTTATTGATGGCATTTCCGCCACTCTTCTTGCTATGGTGCCACCACAGGGCAGTGTCCTTGGCCCTCTCCTCTTTTCACTTTACTTAGACGACATTATTGAAATTTTTTTTCGCCTTGAATGATTTTGTTTTACGCAGACGATTGCAAAATTTTCAAAGAGATTAATTGCACATATTATGCTGTTTCCCTACAATCTGCTCTTAATTCCGTCACTGCTCCGATTGGCAGTTATGCATTAAACTCTCAAAATCAGCTATTATGACCCTCTATTTAAAGCGCAAACCACTTTCGCTTTCATACTCTCTTTCGAACAGCCATATCCCATCTGTCAGTTCTTACTGCGATTTAGGTGTAATTTTTGACGCTAAGCTCTTCTTTCGCAAACACGTTCAAAAGGATTCTCGGGAGAGCGAAGGCAATAGTCGGCCTACTTTATCGCCACACTAATCTTCGTGATCCCCTTGCCCTTAGAACAGTGTTTTTTGGTTGTGTCCTCCCAATTTTAGAATACTGTTCACCAATCTGGTCGACCGCCTCCCCAACTACTTTAGAATTACTCAACAGACCTCTTGATTTCTTTATTGCCATTTCCCATTATCACATCCCTCCCCTCAAAAATACAACACGGGACCTTACTCTCTCATCACTTGGCATTTGCCATTTCTACCACCGTCGATTGCTATATGATATGTAAATCGTACATAACATCTTCAACGGAATTCTCCGCACCAAGGATCCCCCTTTCTGCTTGCATATGTGCTCTCCATCTACCCTACGGTTGTTCTTGACATTTATTTTTTTAATTTTTTTATTTTTGCTTATTGCTCCAATTCGTATCTTTTATCTTTAATGTATGTATTGTCTGACAGCCTATGTAAAACCTTTGTGCCGGTTTTGGCTGTTTTTTTAAATACTTAAATATTAAGTCTCTATGCACATACCAACAACACTCCTGCAGGCACATGTCGTGAGGGTGATAGGAATAAAAAGAATACGTAGGAATAGTAATAAAAGGATCAAGGAGCGTTGTTATTTCACGTTAGTAGGCCCCACCTTGAGTATGCTGCAAGTGTGTCTCATAAAATAGGCTTAAACTGGATTTCGGGCGGTGACCGAACACCCCCTGCCACACGCCCTTACGGCGGCTTGCGGGGTATTGTTTTGATGTGGAAAGATATAGGAGGGGGTAGTCACAGGAAAACAGAACATTTGCGGCAACAACCAGCCCGAGCACCAACAAGGACAAAACCAAACAACTGCGTGCGCCTATGAGTTTTCACTATGCAGTTCCCCTACTCCAGCGATGGCAGTATCAATACTTAACAACAGCGTAGCCACCTCCCGCGCGGACTTAGTGTTATGGATATTTATATGCACATGGATGGAGATATAAAGAAAAGGGATTATTATTAGGTAATCTACCGGTTAAGGTAGGTTTTTGGATGGACACAACTATCAAATAAACATTTTGTGACTCCCCACCTAGCAAACTAATCTATATCAGGTCCCTCTTCATCTCGGTATACTTCTTTCCTCCCTTCATCCCGTCCAACATCCCTATCCTGTTCCTACCCTTACCTCGCTTGCCCAACATTCTCCCCTCTATTACCCTCTTCAACATTGCACTACCGCTCAATACGCCTTTCATCCATTTTTCCTGCCTCCATAGGATTTCTCTCAACAAACCCCTCTCCTCACCCACCATTTCCAGTACTTCCTCATTTGTTTTCCTTTCGGTCCATTTCACCTTCTCCATTCTTCTCCACACCCACATTTCAAAAGCCTCCAATCTACGTCTATCCTCCTGCTTCAGCGACCACGTTTCCGCGCCGTACATAGCTACGCTCCATATCAGAGTTTTTACGAGTCTTGTCTTAACATCCCTACTCAACGTCCCCGTCATCAACTCCCTCCTCCTTGAGAAAGCCTCCTTGCCTAGCGCAATTCTTCTCCTTACGTCCCTACCACTTTGACCGTATTGGTCCAAAACACTTCCGAGATATGTAAACTGCTCTACCTGCTCTATTCTTTCCCCGCCTATTTTAATATTTAGCTTAGCCTTTTTCTTTCTGGAAAATCGCATAACCTTTGTTTTATTAATATTGATTCTCATCCCATATTTATCGCACTGAACCTCCAATTCACTCAACAATGCTTGCAACCCCTTGGCTGACTGAGCAACTAATGCTTGGTCATCAGCAAACCTAACCGATTTTACGAGTTCCCCTCCGACTTTCATTCCTACCTCCAGTTCTTCCCATGCCTCTTTAATCATTTCCTCTACATATACATTGAAGAGTACCGGTGACAATGGGCAACCCTGCCTAACACCTCTTCCTAACACTGCCCATCCGGACTCTCCGTTCCCCACTCGCACCTGAGCAGTCTGAGACATGTACAGGTTGCGGATCAGTCTCCTGTCCCTCCAATCCATTCCTATTTTCTGCAATACACGTATTAATTTTTCCCAATTCACTCTATCAAACGCTTTTTCGAAATCTACAAAACAGGCAAAAACGTCCTGATTGTATTCTATATTCCTCTCGACTAGTGATCTCATTACTGCAATGGCATCACGCGTACCTCTGCCTTTCCTGAACCCAAACTGATCATCCCCTAAGTAATCATTTGAGAAAAGGGATATGGACACGTATAATGAAAAAACACAAGAAAGGTGGGGAAGCCTTCCACCTTCCCCACCTCTCCTGTGTTCGTCCTTTATATGTGTTCCTATCCTTTTTCCTTATTCCATGTGAATTAATATTTGTTCACCATTTAGCGAGTTTTCGTGTTAGAATGTGTATTTGGCCATTTTGGCTCGTTTCCTTCTTCTAGCTACGTGTGCCCGTAACACACGTATCACTCGTATCCTGCTCCTCGTTGTATGATTGCTTTCCAGCTGTCCTTTCATCTTCTGTATTATCTATTTATCCTTTGATTGGTGAATCACTCCCCATGTATTCCACCTTCCCCACCTCTCCTATGTTTGTCATTTATGTGTGTTCCCATCCCTCTTACCTATATCTATTTTCATGTGAATAAATATTTGTGAATGAATGAATATTCAGATTGATTTTCCGATAACTTGTTTTCAATTTTCAGCCAGCTGATTATTTTGTATTGCATTTACTATACCCTTGAAAAAATCCTTGGACAATCTGCCGCTTATATAGCCCTATTTCATTGTTGCAAACAGTCATTCTTTGGCCCTATATCCGGCGATTTCCATAGTTTTTCTTCATTGAATGAGTTGGTTCTAGGTTTTCTTTATTGCCTGAGGTCTTTCTCTGATCTACCTTTGTGATTACGGATGGCAATTCGAAGCTCATTAGATTTTTATGGAAAATAATACTCTATTTTGATCTAGATACGTACCTGGCAATTTAAGCGTGGGTTAACACATTTTATGATTCATGCGTTGTGACTCTTCCTGCGTATTTTGTTTGTAGCCACTTTTTCGAAACTCAGTACGTATCTGAAGCAAAATTATCTGATTTAAAAAAGAAAAAAATAAGATCGTTGGCGATATAGTAAAACAATACACTTTTTCGATTCATACGTTAGTTCTTAACCAACATTTCTTGGTTAGCTGGGTAAAATATTTCGTTTGGGAATGTTTAGGCATTCTGAAGTATGAAAAAGAATTTAAGTTTGGGACAACCCCTCTGTATTTATGCAGGGGCTATCGAGAATATTTCATCCTAGCACACGAGAATTTTTTTCCACCGAGCATCATTCGATTTCATGGCGCACGCTTGGGAAGGTTATGACTCCTTCTGGAAAACTTCCAAGAGTGGCTTAAAGTGAAGTAATGAAAATCGCTGCCTGCAATAAATCCGAGCTTTACGGGCCATATTTCTTAGAACGAAACAGTATGCGGACCAAATGGAGCCTGTGAGAAGGAAGAGGAATTTTATACACGTGAGGGTCGAGTGAGAATCGACGTCATCACCCTTTCGAATAAAATGTTGCCTCTTGTCTTTTAACGTTCGCAACCTGACTGCCGACGTGGGTCTTTCTCAGTCAGTCATTACGAGACGGCTTTGCGTGGGGAGGATATAGAGACTTCGGTCCCTGCAAGCGTTTACAAAGACGAAGCGAATGACATTTAATGACCAGATGACTCGCAATTCCCTGTAGGGCTAACATTTCCCCGCGGGATCAAACACAAATGGATTTACTCAAGACTTCAGTGAGTGGTACCAAGGTTCAAGAGCTTGTTGGACGTCCTCTTTTTTATGAAAATGGTTTATCGTCATTTTCATTTCCCTTTTAGCCCTGATCGTACTGTTTATCTTTTTCTAAGTCAAAATTGCCGTAACTAAATTCCAAGGAATTTGTTTAGATACCATCAACGACAGTGAAGGTTTATGAGATGAATTTTTCAGGTTAACAGAGAAATGAGAAGAGGTAACGACCGCGTGTACCCAATTAAATGAAAACGCATTAATTAATAATCAACATTTTATTCGGTTGTTGAGACAACTGTGATACACGGAACTAATCTTGATATTATTATTGCACTAAGACGCCCGCTGATATCACTACCTCAGTCTGAGTTATTACTCTGACTCTCTCCACCGTATCTTTCTTTGCCTTTCCGTTTCGATTTTGTCTGTAAATGGTAAGTTCCATACGAGCCCCACGAAGACGGCTTCTCCTAAATTCCTATCCGTCCTGTGTTTATATTTTGCACACAGGAAATTCTACATTATTTATATGGTGATGTATAGTTTATTAGTGTCAGCCACACATAAAATATTTTATTACCACATCAAATTCGTTAGATTTCGTGTTTATTTCATTTTTCTCTTTCGTAGAGCATACTTTGTGTGCAATAAATAATATTGCAATCTAAGATGTCTCTCTCTGTGTGTGGGGGGATGTCTCCGCTGCCTACTTACCTCGTTGTGTCACATACCCTATCTGTGTCTTTGGGGACGCAAACCATGAGCTGCATGTTCATGTGATACTGTCAAAATTGCTTGAAACAGACATTTTTTCTAATGGACCGCTACATTCGATTTTAAATACTGATAAAACTTCGTATTAGTATTTCCTAAATACCAAGTTCAATATTTCCCATTCTCTCGCCTATTTTATAGACTAAAAGTTATCTCCGGTACCTGTATTATGTGTAAATTTAAAGATCTATATGCACTTATTTTATCCTAGAATATTCGAGAATTATTTCTCATTTGGTATCTTAACGAATACAACTCAACGATGCATTGTCAATGAATAGCATAATTTCTACAGAGTTTTAACAAATCATGTCCTTCCAATGCTAAGTATCCTAACTCTTAGCGAATTTTTCTATGATTCCATAAACTCCCAAAACACTTCGACGTGAATGCATGAACTGCATTTTGCATATCTCATCATCTCGTGTATTAATACGGATTTAAATG